>PVIU01005339.1:0-114807 GCA_004026605.1 Ondatra zibethicus | reverse complement strand
AAGTTGGCAGATGGAGAACCCATCAACAATGACACCAGGACCTATCTCTTCTGCATGTATTATCTTTTTGAGAACCGAGTCTTTTTGAATGCACTCCTTCCTAGGCCGTGAGGGATGGGGGTGGGCCTTGGACTTCCAACAGGGCAGGGCACCATGCCCTCTTTCAAGGAAGAAGGGGGAGGGAGGAGGGGTGGGGGGGATAGTGGGAGGGGACCGGGAGAAGGGGAAGAAAGGTAAAAATTTTATTTCTTTAATTATGTTCTTGAATGGAAAAAATAAAACAAAACAATGTATGGAAAAAAAAAGAATGTTGACAACTCAACAGTGGTTGGAAAAAAAAAAAAAGCCGTGTCACTCGGCTAATGATTGGCTCTTCTGAAGGACTATGATCTCTAGGAAGTTTGTATCTTTAGGTGCAATCCCGCTCATCTTTCAGTCAGGACTGGTATTTTGTGCTTTGTGCTTGGGTAGAAGACACTGAGAAGTGGAAGATGTTCTATGAGCAAGAGCTTGGAGGATGTTATGATATGGGTGGACTGAGAGAAAAGACAGTATGTTTTGATTCATTGTCTTAGTTTCCGCAGCAGCTCCCATACACAAGTTGGAGGAGATGCTACTAGAGTGCCTAGACCTACCGCCCAAGCCATATAGGTAAAACAATAAGAACACAGCAATCCAGAAGGGGTAATGCAATCTTATATTCAAGATGTAGGCATCTTCGTATATCTTGTATCAGAAAGATGCCCCAATAGGCATCTTCCTTGTAGTAGGCTTTGGGGACTTGCAATGACATAATTTCACCCTTGAACTCAGGGATCTCTTTGCCTAGTTTGAAAGCACATCAGCAAAGCTGGATCTCAGGCTGGATGCAGAAAAGAGCGAGGGTAAAGGATCCAGGGATTAAGGATGAACAATCCCTAGGCAGCTCATCCCACAAGCATTTGCCTAGAAGGGCCTGTAGAGCAGAGGGTGGAGTGCAGCCACAGCAGTGCCCATCATCTCGTTTAGTTCCTCCCATCACATTAGTCCTTCCTATGAATGAGAGCCAGGGCTCAGCAAAGTGGAGTAGCATCAGAACTGAATCCAAAGCTCCACTCTCCCTAACCCCTAAGCTCTCTGGCCTTCTTGCCACACCTGTCATCTACCCCCTCTTGCTGAACTGGGTTCCTTGTCCAGGTCATGCTGGGCTCAGGGCTGAAGAAAGAACATAAGGAACTCAGGATGGCCGCAGCCTCCTCGGCCCCAACCTCTAAAGAAATATCAGGCAGGCCTGTGTGGCATCTTACCATCAGGGCATATGGCAGGGCTATGATTGCCCTAGCTGTGGCCACACACGTCTCGGGATCATTCCCTCTCCTCCCTGCTTCACATGAAAAACTGGAACAATGCTCATCTTTGAGGGTTTGAGGGTTGATGAAACAGGAAGCACAGAGCCTGCTGTGGGGCCTCAGCAGGGAGGGAAATTGCCAGTCCTACCTGGACCTTGTGTTTATCTGACATGTGCCCTGCTCCATCAAGACCTAAAGGTGGCTTCTGTCTTACCGTTGCAGCTCCCCAATTTCATCAACACCACCCTCCCACCTCATGAGCAGGTGACAGCCCAGGAGATTGACAGCTACTTCCGCCAGGAGCTCATCTACAAGAGGAATGAGCGCATGGGGAGGAGAGTCATGGCGCTGCTGCAGGAGAACCAAGACAAGATCTGCTTCTTTGCCTTCGGAGCAGGTTTGGCCCTGACCTTCTGTCATTGAGGGAAAAGCTGAGGCCCAGAAGAGATCAGGCTAGGTACCTAGGAGCAGGGCTTGGACCCTAATACTTCCCCAGCTTCTGACCAACTATTCTCTTACAGCATCGCTCTTGGCAAGGGAAACAACCCCTGCCCCATCCGTGGTAATTTACAGCTCCTTCAAGTGCCAGGTGAACTTACAAAAGCCCAAAACAATCCTCCCATCCAGCCTGGACCCACACCACCTAGAACCAGGGCTAATCAGAAGGGTGCTGTGGCCTCAGGGGTGAGGGAGATGGACTTTGACAGCCCACAGTTCTGACTCCAACTCCATCCAGGCCATGTGTCATGTCACCCTATCTGGTACTTTCCCAAGGGTACAATTTTCTCTTCTGTTAATGGAAAGGATAGCAATAACTATTTGATGAATTAAAAGTATCTATGTTGTTGGGCAGTTATTAGGATGTGTGACATTTAAATAACCTGACATATGACAGGAATCCAGAATGGCAGCTACAATCATCATCATCATCATCATCATCACCACCACCATTATAATGAACTTAAGCATCGCCATGGCAACACAGGGCATGCACTAAATGTTTCTGGGGATCTTCTCCTGCAAAGGGAACTAAATATGTCTACACATGGTTCCTTGGGATCCCTATCCCTTCTCTGCTCCCCCTCACCCTTTCTGCCTTTCTCTGTGGTTGTCTCTACAATGGCTGCATTGGGGCCAATATAATGAATTTGAGTTCTTTGTTAGTCAGCTTTTGCTCAGTGATTTACAATAACGTTTACTTCTTGCCACTTGAATTTTGGGAATCCACCTGTGTTTTATAAAAATTAAGAGGTATCTTATAGCTGAGTGTGATGATGTACATCCATAATTCAAGCACTCTAGAGACAGAGGCAGGCAGGTCTTCGAGGCCAACCTGGTCTACCTAGATAGTTCAAGGCCAGCCAGAGCTATGTAGTAAGACCCTGCCTCAAACAGACAAGATGGAGGCTTATAGATATGTCCATCATTCTGCTGCTCTGACCTCTCTTTCTGTGGCCTTTACTGTCTGAGCCAAGAAGTCAATCCAATCCACAAGGGCCCCTCTTGATATCCTGACTTTGAATGGGACTGTTTACTATCTGTCTCTGTGTCTCCCCATTCAGCTCCAAGTATGCTGAGGGCACGTGCCAGGGGTATATTTATATAGGCTGTTCTTCCCCCTCCTGAACCCCTATTGCGGCAGGGAGGCTGGTGGGAGGAGCTCAGTCATAGATGAAGGCCCTTTGAAGACAGCTCATTAAGGCCACAGAAGCTGCTCAGAAAGAGCTCTGGACTCACACTGGCTCTGCTATGGCCCACTGTGGCCTCCAGCAAGTCTCCTCCTCTCTTACAACCTCAGTTTACTCTCTTAGACAGGAGGGGCTGGCTTCAGCTTGAGCTGTCTCAGATTGCAAGCTGTCTAGGATTCTGGCATGAGTGTAGGAGACAGATGGGGTCTCACAGGGGATCTAGAAGGACCTCCTGGAAGAGCCTACGGGAACAAAACCTGGACTAATACATGGAGATGGGAGGACCACTCTTCCTCTTGCAGGATATATGCAGGGGACCTGTTGTGAGCCAGAGAGCTGTGAGGATCTGTGCAAGGAAGTGACCCCAACACCTCTCCTCTCACTACACAGCTGCCTCTGGGCAGTGCTTCTGTACCACATGGCCTTAGCTGACTGGAAAAGGGCAGCCACTGGAGTCACCTAGCTCCCTGGTTCCTCAGACTTGCAAGACCCTCCAGAGAGCGCAGTCACTGAGGGAAGCCAGTGAAAGAGCAGGATGCCCCTCCAGAATGGGCCCAGGATGCAGGTCTAAGCTTACCCAAAGCCTAATGGTCTTACAGCACCAGCTCTCTCCTGTAGCTGAGACAGCTGAGAGCCGAAAGGAGCAGCACACAGACCTTCTTATGATGTCTCAAGCACACGGGGCACAATGATCCACTCAAGCACCTTTTCAAACTGAAGCATCCTGTAACAAATTGGTGGAGACAGAAGCATAAAGGGATCTCAGAGTCCTTACTTGGCAACACTAAAAGCTGGTAACTAAGTTTAGCCCTACATTCATCCACATCGCTTTTATATAGGAAATAGCTTGGCGTGATAAAAAGAAATGAGGGAGGAGGTGCTGCCAAGTTCAAGGCAACTTTTGTGGCCCTTTTAAAGCCTAATTACCTAAGTAAGGTGTCTGGAACTGCTGGTTGGTATAGGAAGAGGTAGGAATGGAGGAATGGTGCAAGAGGAGAGAGTTGGTCTCCAGGCAGAGGAGGGTACCTCCTCACCTAAAGTGTGAATGAGCAGGTAGCTGACGGCTTCTGCTTTTTCTGCTGGAAGGTGAAGTTGAGAAGGAAGACAAAGGGCTCTTGGTTTGAAGAGGGGAAAGCATTTGGCATGAATACAAGAGAGACTGATCACAAACTTGACCAGGACAGGAAGTTAGAGTAGACTTAACTCGAGCCATTTGTGGTTGACTGCCAGTAGATGCCTAGAGTGTGGTGCTGTAAAGAGCACATCAGAGCCCAGCAAAGTAGAGCCCTGACTGATCCATAATGTCTGCTGAGGACCAGGATTCCAGCAGGTGCCTGCCAGGTACTTGCTTGCTCTGCTGGCAATGAAGGCCCATAACCCTGTGGAGTTGTAAGCAGTTTCTCTAGCAATACCCAACAGCTAGGATTTAAAGATGGGCACTTTACCCAGCTGCCTCTTGATTTTACCTGCACAGCCCCTGCTCTGTGACCACCCTGTGCATGTGAACAGTACCAAGACAGGACCCACAGTCTCAAATTGCTATCACCTGGCAGATTTTGCACAAAGACCTGGTAAATCAAATCATGCAGAACTAAGTATATCCCATTCAGTCCCAGGGCATCTCGTGGGTGAGAGGGGCTTACTAGGCACTAGGAGGAAATGGCGATTTTATCCTCCATTCCAGGGAAATATATTTTGTCAGGTTGTTTATCTGTTCAGCTATCCAAGGATCTTGTAGCATCTTCTTTTTAATAATGTGTGATTCAGAAACCAGACGAACCCAGTTGGAAGCATGGGTCACCAGTAGGTTGGAGTGGGGGGTGACAGATAACCTCTAGGGCCCCTTCATTTGCAACTCCAGCAGTTGGAAGTTATCAGTTTCTGTGGCCCTAGAACACTGTAGTCTGAATAAAATCCAAATTTCTGACACCCCACAACCCTTGAACCCCAGCATTCTATTGGTCTAATTGCCTGGTCTCAATATCCTGGCTCTCTAGACACATAGCATTTCAACATTCCAGCATGGTTTTTGTTTTAATTGCTCTTGGAGACTTGAGAGTGGTTCGGAGCCTTGCAGAACCTGTACATGCCTTCCAGGGTCGCCAGCTGCCCCACAAGAGGCAAAGTCTAGACAGAAAGGTGGCAGGCAGAGTCGGAGACACAAATCTGTTACTCTGAGTGTTGGGACGTTCAGGACACTCAGCCTTCAGGCTGAGGAAGGGCATTCAGAAACACACTTATGGGCCTGAAGCAGAAACACGCTAGTGGTAAAGATTTAAACTTGATAGAAAGGAAAGATATAAGCCCATCATACTGAGCCATGAACACACTTTAGCTAAAGACAACTGCATTGACAGAGATATAACTCAAAGATAAAGCCTTTGCCTAGCATTAATCCAGCACCACCAAAAATGAATGAATGAATGTATGAAGCAACTACTTCCTGTAGAAGGTACACTGTTCTGTTTGACAATCCACTCATACAGCCCCCATACTCAGGGCTTCCTGTAAGGACAAGATATTCCTTCAGTTCCATTTGGCAGACCAATAAGTAGACATGCATACAGGAAGCAAGAGAGCCTCAGAACTCTAGTGATGTGATGGTAATGATTCTTCCTTGTGGCTAAGCTCCCCAAAACATCACCCAGCTGCTTGAACTCTCTGACTTACGCTCCCACAGTGTCCTGGAACTTTGTCCTCACACTCTGCTCACACAGCACACTGTCATCTCTTAGTTCAAGCTACACCCCCAGAACTCAGAAGATGCTCATCCTCAATTGTTGAATGAATAAATGGATGAATTAATTAATGAATGAGATGACTCTGGGGTATGTAATAAGTACCATCCATTTCTGTGTTACCTCAAGCAAAATTTGATACAGCATCTAAGTCTTCTGTCCCCATGGTAGGAATTAGGGTCTCTGGCAACATTGTTCCCACCTTTCAGATGCTGAGACTACAGTAACAAATAAAAGGCCTGAGAAGTCCCTAGAAAAAGAGCCCTAGGTTCGATTGAGTAAACTGCACAGGCTGAGGCAAGAGACAGAAGCAGGGTTTCAGGGGGTACGGGGGAGGAGGCAGCAAATGGCAAGAAAGAGAAAAAGTAAGGAAAGTAAAAGTGAGAAAAGTAAGCCACAAGAGTTAGGTTCAGGCAATAAGGGTGGGAAAGGGAAACAGCTTGGTGTCATGGAAACAGCTTGCCTTCTGAGATATTCCTATAGTCTTCTCGGAGTCTTTCCCACTCCATCTGCACAGCAAGGGACCCACAAGAGGCGAGGTGTTAGGTTCCTTCCAGACCCTGCATCCCACATCCCATACTTGTTGGCAGAGGCTGACTCAGAAGGTTTCCTGGAGAAGGTGGGAGCCAGCTGAAATGTCCCTATGCAAACCCAGAGGCCTTCCAGCTTTTCACATCAACCCCCTAGTCCTCAAGAAAAGATCCATCCTTCCCTGCACTTGCACTTGCTTCTCTGCTCACTGCCTTCGGAAGAGATGCCCCTGAGAGCTTTCAGATGGCCCAAGCACAGCCAGAGTCTAAAATAGAGGCTGCACTCCCAATAGTTTCTTCCCCTCCCCCGTGGCATCTATGTCCGTCCTGCTCCCCAAGGACAAGCGTGAGAATAAATCTTCCAGAAGTGCTTCAGGATTTCCAACACTGCTGAAAGAACCCTGTCACTACACAACTCATGCAGATATCTAGAGACTAGCATGTCTGCAACAGCTCCCATCCTCGGCCAGAACCATTCTAGTTCAACCAAGAGCATCCAGACAGGCAAAGGAACACCCCGTTCTGGTTTGCGCCAGGCTGGCTTGCCCTTGGACAGGGCAAGTCAATAGAAACTGTGTGCCATGTCCCCCAGCTTGTCTCCACGACTGTGCTGTTGGTGGAAGATCTGAGGATCCCAGTTATGGGCTCGGGACTCTTGCTGGGCGGTGCCAGGAGGGCAATAAGAGAAAGTGACAGACTAGAGTGTGGCCTTTGAAAGTAGGCTGTGGGAGAACCCTGGTTTCTCCTGAGGAGTAGCTCTGGGCTAGTCAGTTTCTTCACTTCTCCCAGCCTCAGAATCCCCTCTGTAACTGGCCTGGAGTCAGTGAGCAACACACGAATGGCCTACATGGCCCTGTCAGTGTAACTTTGTACAGCCATTACTACCCCAGGACCCCTGATTCTTTGGAGCCCACTGCCCTCTCAGGACAGGGCTCCCGTCCAGAAGGGAGGCAGGCCACCTCAGATAAGGGGCTAGAGAACCTCTGTGGCAGTGCAGGGAAGTCTCAAGAACCAAGATGGGTGCTAAGTAAGGACGTGAGGCTTGGGATAGGGTGAGCCTCTGTCCCCGAATACATCTCTAGCCAACAGAAGGTCCTAGACCCTGGGATACTGAACCTCAGGGAAAAGCCTGGTGTTATAAAGAGCAATTGTCCTGTCTGTAACTGGGGCCTGATACCTACAGTCATTGCCTCTGTCTGTGGTCATATGAAAGAGGGCCATCTCTGACTCGCCTTGGGCTCCCACGGCCTAGCAAGCATCTAATAGTCCTTAGATGTCTATAACAGTTTTTAGATAAAGTACTGTGGTCACTGCGTCCTCAGGACCAGGCTAGCCAAAGCCTCTGGGGCTCCTACCTCACCCTAAATTACCCTGAGTCACCCTGGAAATGACAGGTGTCAGCAGAGACATGGTTTCCTGACCCCTGAGCAAGATGTTCATTTTGAAAGCATCTGAGCCAAATTTAGGCTTGAAGCTTCTAACTCAGGGTTTTGGAACCAAGTGGATGGCTTGATGGGGGAAGAGATGCTTACTTTCTAAGAGGAAATTCACACCCAGTGACATCCTGAGGAGGATG
This sequence comes from Ondatra zibethicus, assembly GCA_004026605.1. Taxonomy (NCBI): domain Eukaryota; kingdom Metazoa; phylum Chordata; class Mammalia; order Rodentia; family Cricetidae; genus Ondatra; species Ondatra zibethicus. The sequence goes on along the minus strand of PVIU01005339.1, from coordinate 106,947 downwards.
CCCACTCAACAGCTGTCAGTTAGTGGCAAAGGCCCCAGGGCAAAGGCTGCTCTGAACAGGACTCTCTCCAGAGCCCAGAAGCTGGGCTTGGTCTGGGCAGCTGACTCTATAAGTACCTTGCTATGGACACATTGAGTCATGGCCTCTGCCTAGATATAGACCCAGCTCTGTCTTTTGTACCTGTGTGGCATGGGCAAGTTGGGAAGCTGAGAACGTGAATCCAAACATTTGGCACCCTCTGCCTGCCAGAGATGGAGCAGGCAGCGTTGCCGCTCCTGGTGCTTGTGCCCACCTTCACCATACCGATGGCCGAGCAGAGTCAGTCTTCCGTCCATCACTATTTCATTTTTGAGGTCTGGCATTCCAGACGCTGCCACACAGCAGCACAGAGCAAAGGCCACTAAAGGATACCAGGGCTGGGGTGCCACCCAGGCATCGCCAAGTCCTGAGGATGCTGCTGTTTCCCCTAGCCACACCTCAGGAAGTAGAGTGCTCCCTCCATGTCAGTCAGACAGCTCTGGGGATAGTTTTCCAGTCCTATCTAAATTCTGCCATCTTCTCATCCTGCAGCAGACAGAACCCCACAGCTGTCCCTCCTGCTACAATCCCCAAGTACCCACCTCCTCTTTCTCTTTATATTCAACTGCAGATCCACTGTAGTCACCAGCACACGCCCGCCTGACATCTCTCCTCTCTGCCTAGACTCCTGGGTGCCGTGCCCTCACAGCTACCTTCTCCATCATCCCTCCATCTTTATCCCCTGACCCCTGTTCCCCTTCATCACTGTCCTGTGTGTACCTATCCCCCTCTTCACTGGTAGAGACGACAGTGTGTCTCGGATGCTGGCATGAGGCTGACCGCACAGGCAGCGTCAAGTCAGTCCCCAACGAACTGGGAAGGCTTGGCCTTGTGCTGGGCGACTGCAGAGCAGGCGAGGAGGCCCAGGTCAGTCAGTTCCCCTCCACATGGTCCCAGATAGACTAGAAGCCCTGGTGCCCCTCATTATCCATCCCTCCTGTCACACTTCCTAGGGAAAACAAACACACATCTCTGGCTTGATATCCGGCCGGAGGCCCTGGCAGTGAGATTCGCGTTTGAAAGTTTCCCTTGCATTAATTTCAGACGGAACATAAATACGGATTTAAGATGCCTCTTCCAGGAGGAGAAAACTGGAAACCCGCGTGCTCACTGGAGAGAAAACATGTGTGCTGGCCGAAGGCACCCGCGTTACTCTGGAGCCTGTGCTGGGGGGGGGCAACATCTGGTTCTCTCCTCCTCCGCCACCCAGCCCCACTGCAGTCTTCAAATTGCCCTGTTAATTGGTGCATTGTTCATGCTGAGCACTTGACACACTTTCTTCTCCAATCTGCTGAACCTTGGAAGGTACACACATTTCTGACCATTTCCTGCCCCCAACCATGATCTCGGCATCTCTGCAGCTGCCAAGAACTTCAGAGTGGGCGTGACGGAGCTTGCTGTGAACTGGGACAGTTCTGGGGAGAAGCCCAAAAAGCCTTGCCTCTTACCTTGGGCAAGTCCTGTTCCCTCACTGAGCCTCAGTTTCCTCATCTATAAAGTGGGAGCACCGTCAAGGGCCACTTTGGGTATGAAATGGAACAGCATGGTTGGGAGGCTTGCTAAATGTGTTCGGATCACCACGTGGTGGAGGAAGGCCCAGTGCTACAACCCTGCATGGGGAAGCTGAGATACAGAGAGAGAAAGGAAGCTTCCCAAGGCCGCAGGGTAGGGTTCATTGGTGAGTGGAGCTTTGTGCCCAAGCTCTGCCCTGCCCTATTTTTGGAGGATCAGGTGGGGCTGGCGGACTGTGCTCTCTGCTCCCCAAGCCTTGTGCACTGGCACAGCCCGTCATGCACCCAGAAAAAAAGAAACTTTTCTCGGCTCTGAAACATCTCACTGCCCCCTTTCCTGTTTGTATATATATGTCTGTGAGTGGCCCCTGGTTTATCTCAGGGAGACAAGGCCAGCCCCGCCCCACAGCGTTGCAGCTCTGTACTCGCTGAACCTGAATCGTCCTGCTGCCCATCTAATACCACCCATCCTGGTGCCACCGCTCCCCTGTGCTCTTTGCTTCCAACTATGACCCTCTCTCCTCTTCCTTGTTTCATCCTCTTTCATTCCACTGCAGGTATAGTTCCATCTATTCTCCCCCCCACACCCCGCTTCCCTCTTCTCTCTCTGAAGCTGCATCTCTTACAGATGGTCTCCAGCCCTCTCCTCTGTCTTCTTTGGCTTCCCAAGTCCTGCAGTTCTCTCCCCGCCCCTCACCCCTACCTCGACCCTGTGATAGTCCCTCTGCTTTTCTTCCTACTTCCTTCTTGTCTCCTTGGCTCCCTGTGCCCCACCCTCTCTTTCCTCTTCTGTTGTCCTCTCCGGACTCAGCAAGTGAAATGGAACGTGTCTTCCTGCAGAGAGCTGGCCAGAGAACAGCTGGAAGCTAATGCTGGAGGGAGCTGCTGAGTGGTGGCCAGGAGCCCCAGGGAGGCTGGGCAAGCCAAGCAGGCTGAGCCCCAACGTTGTGGGGCCCCTTTGGAAACCTTCCACCACCTTGCCTGCAGGTTCCAGCATGGGGGTGGTGCCTTGTCCAGAATTTCCAACTTTGGAGACAAGCCTAAGCCCTGTCTGCCAACCCCTGGGGACAGCATAGGCTGGACCTTGACTCCGCCCTGTATAGGGGCCAAGCTCCTAGGATTGGTGAGATCTTGAGGAAAATCACCAAGGGCCAGGGCTGGGCTACCATGGGGGAAACTCGGGTCTCCTGGGGACAGGATGAGATCATGGAAAGGATGTGGAGTAACGGGCTGTGTCACTCATTCATTCAACAAACATTCACAGAGCCATGGTGGTGCGCCAGATTTGGGCTTAACTCTGGGGACAAAGATGAATCAGGCATGGTCCCACCCTCAAAAAAGTTATATCCCACCCTCACCCCCATCAGGTGGCTCTTGAGAACATGTTCCAACAGTCAGCTCTGGGCTGTGCGCAGGACAGGTTAACCGCAGTGGGAAGGGACTAAAGAACAGGTTTCTGAAGTTCCACTGCAAGTGGTGGTGGCTGGGCGGTGGAGAGCTGACATCCGTGTGGTCTCTGCTGTCCGTGGGAGGATGAGGGCTTGATTAACCATGTCTAGTAGAGGCTTAGTACCAGCATGGAGAGAGGGCAAGCACGGTTGGTGGGTTCCGTGGAAGGGTTGGGTGGAGATGTCCATGGACCACTGGGCACCACAATGTCTCAAGTAGAGGGCAGTTCCAGAGTCAGCAATACTGTAGGTCATCAAACCTCCCAGAGGTGAGGCTTGGTGCTAGCTAAGGTATGAGCAGGACAAAGAGGAAAGAGGCCAAGGGCAGCTTTCCAAGGCCCATGTGTGGACTGGACAGAAGAAAGTACCAGAAGAGAAAGACCATGATGAAAAATGCACAGGCCAGCAGGGGGCTTGAATACTGTAAAGTTGCAATTGTGGGTCTCATGAGACCAAACACCAGAAAGGGTGAATGTCGATCGATATTGACTGGGCGTGTAGGACTCACATCACTGAGTTCTGGGTCCCTCCTGGGGCTGTACAAAGAGTGGGGGAGAAGTACCATTCTTCCAGCCCAGGAGGAAGGATGAGAGGGAAGGGTGTGGCTCAGAGGAGGAGAGGGTAGAAATTTAAACTTGACCTGTCCCTACTTGCTTTCTCCTAGTATCCCTGGCCTAAGGAAAGCAATTCAGTTCAAAAAGCCTTAAGGCTGAGGGAGTGTCAGGGCTCTTCTGGCATACACAGGAAACATCCAGTGCTCCGGGTTCAGGAACATCTCTTGAGGTCTGCACCACAGAAGTCACGTGGGGCAGTGCAGAGCCCGAGCACTCTGAACACCTATAGTACAGCCTGGGGACACTTAGTGGATGTTACCTGCTTCTCCTGGGCATCGCAACACTTGAAATTGTCTCTATCGGCTCTTGAGGCCTTCTAGGCGGATGTGGGGATCATAACTGAGCCACCAGAGCTTATCTTTAAACCCTGTTCTTTGTGGAAACAGAGGAGGACTGATCTCATTGTCCAAAGCAGAGGCTATGAGCTCCTGGCAGAGAGGCCGTCCTCCTGGGCACTGAAGGTTGCCACCACTGCTCTCCTCCAGCCAGAAGGAGAGCCAAGGGAGAGGGGTGGCTCCCACCTGGCCAGGGGCAGTTTTAGCTCCCTTACGATGGCATGCTGGCCAAGAGCTTTTACACCGCCTGCGCGTCTGTGTCTTCAAGCTGCTCCCAGAGCAGGTCAAATAGGCACAGGCCTACTTGACACTTGGGGGACGAGGACACTGGTGACAGGAAAGACACTAGCTAGGATCACAGGCTGTATGAGTTGCCTTCTGTTGCTGTGACAAAAACACTCTGACTCAAAGCGGCTTAGGGGAGGAGAGGGTTTATTGTCTATTTTAGCTTATATTTCTAGGTCACAGTTCATCTTCCAGGAAAGGTAGGGCAGGAACTTGAGGGAGGAACCCGGAGACAGGAACTGAAGTGGAGACCGAGGAGGAATGCTCCTCACTGGCCTGCTCAGCTTGCTTTCTTATGCAGCCCACAACCACATGCCCTGGGCTGCTACCACCCAACCACTCACAGTGGGCTGAGCCCTCCTACATCAATCATTAATCAAAAGGAAAAGGGGGAAAAAAGCTCCGCAGATATGCCCAGGGGCCAATCCAATGGAAGCGATTTCTCATGTGAGGTTCCCTCTTCCCAGGTGACTCTGGTCTGTGTCAAGTTGCCAGAAGCTAACCAGAACACAGGATGAGTGCACTAGAGACCCAAGGCTTGTCCTCAGCATGTGAGGTCAAAGCCAGATTCTGGGGGGCCTGTTCACACCTGTGCTTCTGTATCAAGATCCTGCTGGCTTATTTCCTCTCCCAGTCTTTGCAAAAAGTCCTGCTGGCCTCCACCTGGAGCCCCTCCTTCTGTCTCCACCCAGCTCCCTTCCTCACCTAGCAGCACTGCCTCCTACAGGAAGTCTTCCCTGTCACCACACAAATGTGGACATGTCACACGTCTGCACAACTTCCTGTGATGTCTTGTGTGTTGTAGGTAGTACCCAGATCCCAAAAGCCAGATTCTGAGACAGAGAGGACCCAGAGTGGGACTCAGACTGTCAATAACCATCCAGCATGGGATATGCCACAGTCAGTGCTCATTAAACCAATGATGTAAGTGTACGGGAAGAGAGGGAGTCAAGGAGAAAAGGAAGGATGAAAGGAAGGGAACAGAGGAAGGAAGTAAAAAGCAAAAAAGAGGAAGGGAAAAGGAGCAAGGAGGGAGGAATAGAGAAAGAGAAACACCTTTTCACAGGGGTTTTAATGAAACAGACTTTTCTCCATGGACCATGAACGTGAGCCATGTTCACTGTGCACTACAACCTCTCCCTCTGACAGAGAAGACTGAGACACTGGGAGGGGCCCTGTGTGCCCAAGGATTCAGAGGAAGTATAGCAGATCCTGGACTCGAACGCCTAGCAAGCTTCCCTGTGAGGGGATCATTCCAGTGACTGACCAGCTAGGGAGACAGGCCAGACATGGGGAGGTGTGCCAAGCTGAGCATGGCCCATCTGCCCCAGCCACTGCACAGGCCCTGCAAACTCCGTCTGTCTCAGGAGCATGTCTATTTCTGCAAGTTTGTCTACTGTGCTCTCGACCTCCCTGGGGCTGTCATCATGCTGACCCTCCTGTTTCTCACCTGTCACCACTCGTCACAGACAAACAGAGTCAGGGGACAGTGATTAAACCCCCTGCTTCCCATGCCCGAGTTCTGAGCTAAATGTAAGCAGGAAGGCAATGATACATTGTGGGGTCATGAGGCAGAGTCACATGGGGCTTATCCTGGAACACTCAGGAAGCATAGGCCAACCCAAACTGCTCATACAGCAAACATAGGAAGACTGAGGCCAGGAGGCATGGATCGAGGAGAGAACAGGGCCTACCCCAGGCAGTCCTATGTCCACAGTCACTTGGCCTCCCCTGGACTCTCCCTAACCAGGGCTAGAAAAGGTGTAGACATCTTACCTGTGCTCTGGTGAGGGGAGGCAACTCCCTTCTGGACCCTGGACTGAATTCTCTGTGTATTTATGGTGTCTCATACAGAGCAGGAACGACATAAATGCTTGCTGAGAGAATCAACAGTGGGCAGGAGGTGAGATGGACGTCAGATACACACACACACATACACACCACACACACACACACACACACACACACACTTCTGAAGGCCATCTTACAAAAGTTGTCCTGTTTGCACCTCCTCCAGGTCACTGTCAATGTCTGCTGGGGTCTTGGATTCAGGAGGGTTTTGTGGCTTCCCTGGTACCTAGGCTATCATGGGTAGATGGAGAAGAAGTGAATCTAAATGCTTAGATCCACCAGCACATACTGAGCATGTGTGAGACTATAGCAAGGTGGTTTCTGTCCCCTGCAGGGCTCTCAGAGTACTAAGGAAAGGAGACATGGGCTGCTGATGGAGTTTACAAAGAGGAGCCATAGACTATGGAGTTGGCAAGGGGGTGGTCTTAGAGCTAGGCCTTTCATGACGGTTGTAGGCTACCCACCCCAGATGGACTGGCACTAGGATCAGCATAGTGTCATTCAGCACAGTGATGCAGTAGGCCGCTGCACACCAGCTCTGTTCTCTGGGGAAGGTGATGATAACCACTCCCACATTACAGGGGAGGAAACTGGGGAGCCTGCAGAGGTGCAGCCTATGAGCAGAACTGGGGTGTGAATATAGGCAGGATTGACCATGCTTAGTGCTGGGACACACTACCTGGATTTAAAGGAACCCTGTTGCTAATGCATGGGCATTCCTTGTCCCAATACCCATCCAGGAGACCCTTGGGGAACCTCACTGATATAATTCATTAGCCCAGACACAAACCAAAGGGATGGCCATCTATCTGCTGAATGCCAACCTGGCATGTGGCTGAGACCATGCTGCATCTTATGTTCCAGGTCACTTTCTGGGAAACAACACTGTCATCGACGTCCTAAGACAGGCAGGATTAGAGGTGGACCACACACCTGCTGGGCAAGCCATCCACAGGTAAGCATCGGGGTATATGGTGGCATCTTGGAGCTGTCTGGCTGACTGCTGCCTGATCGCATGCTGTGGTCACTGCCCTTGTGACCTGACCAGGCCTCAGTGAGAGTTGTGAAAGACTGCTGTGAGATGGGGTCTCTCTTGGGAACAGGCTGGACCAGGCATTGTGACGAGAAGGTGATAGATGGGGTGAGCAGGCTGGTATGCAACATTATTGGGATCGCCTGGTGCAGTGGGAATGGGGGCAGAATGAGAACTTGCAAGATTCTTGGGGTTCAGATACAAATAGATTGGGCAGGGGCGTAAGCGACCTCAGCTATCCTAGAAAGCCAGTGGACAGCCAGGCCCTGAATGAGGATGATGCCATAGGAAGAAGAGGCTGCAGTTTGTTTGCTTCCCTGTGTCCATCTCCACTGCATGGCCCTTTTGCTGTCCCACCCACTCATGATGCCCTGCTTGCTGCCTGTATCTGATCCATTGCCTCCTCAGGCTGTGCCCCTAGCATCTAACTTTCCTGCCGAGACATTCTCACGTTGCCCAGAGAGCCACTCTTCTCCCTGTGTGGGTTCCTATTCTGCACCACCCCACATAGCATCACCCTGGAAGTTTCCCCAGGACAAGGCCCAGCTCTGCCTATCTCAGTATCTATAGCCACAGCATCAGGCAACGACCAGGCTCGAGATCTCCTAAAAAGTGTCAGACTCCTCAAACCCAGAGATTCGTGCTCCAGCCATTATGCGGGAGCCTTCTTACCAACCTACAAGGATAACCCTGTTGTGATTTCAGTCCCTGTCCTTATGGTTACAAGACCCAAAGTCCTCAAAAGGCTTCCTTGGTCACAGACAAGTGGTATTGGGTGCTCACTCTGTATGTTTCTAACTCATTGTCATAGCCTGGCAAAGCAGGAACTATGGATATTCCTGACTTAGTTAAGGCATCTGAGCCTATCATGAACTCACTTGCAGAAGGACACATTTGTAGACCAATCTGGCTTTGTGGCTTCCCTCGGATCCTAACTACTTCTTATACCTACTCTAGGCACAGGGAACTCAAGAATGACTGAGACCTTGACCTCCAAAGAAGAAGCTTTCTTGGGTCCCCAGAGCATGGACTCCATACCATACCCACCTAGTTCCATGTGACTTGTATAGGAAGTTATGAACCTCAGTGTTGGGACAGCATCCCAGCCTCAAGCTCAGGCAGAAGAAGTTTTGGAGGGAGCTAGGACAGGTGCAATGAGGAGGAAGGGATGCAAGGTAGCTTCAGAGTCAAGGCATTCCTCTAGCTCCCTCCTGTTCTCTCACTTCATCCTTCTCCCCACACCCGCAAGGACCTCTCCCTTGAAGCTCATTGTGTGTGGCCAGGCAGGGCAGGGGAGGCAGGCAGGCTCCTATTCATCTTGGAGCGCAGGCCTTAGAGGAGGAGATCCCCTCCTCTGCCCCCACCAGCTCTGCTCAGAGGATTCTCAGCCTTCATCTTCTGTACAGGGGAATGAAGGAACTAGCAGGGCAGAGGGGGTGGGGAAGCTGAGGAGGCAACAACAATAAAAGCCATCCTTGGCCACAGGTGCTTCCTGTAGCTATCTTTTTGTCTGACTGTTTTGAATTATCTCCTCAACAGCTGCGGCATCTCCAATAGCCTGGATCCTGGGAGTCTGGAGTTGCCATGGGGGCTGGGAGAGGATGAGCTGAGCCAATGGCCTTTTGCTCTTCAAAGAGAGAGAAACCCCTCACCCACTCAGTGTTGCAGTGTAAGGGTGGGATGGGAGGAAAGGCTGCTTTCAGTCCTGGATACTACCTCCCTTTCAAGCTGTTGGCTTGGACACAATTCCTAAGACCACTTTTAACCCTCCAGGGCCAGATGTCCCCAAGGAATTCCTTTGGGGGCACAGGAAGCAAAGAATAAAAGAGAGAATGTCTGCAGGCTGAGAGGCATACCCTTCTTTAAGCACGAATTCCACAGACATGACTAAATGACCCTTGAGTGGCTGCATAGTCAGGTCCTTTTGTTCGGTGACCCACATCAGAGAGGTTTAGCAGGTATCAGCCATGGCGCTGAATGGTGGTGCTCATTCACTGCCATGCATGCCATCCTTATGAAGTGGGTAGCAATATTCTTCCATCCCCTATCCAAGCGCTACCCATTCACAATCTGGGCCATGAGTTACAAAGTGGGATGAGGACTGTATCAGCCTTCAGGCTGAGCTCTAGTGACAGCCCTGCCCTGCCCCCATTCAAAAGATGATCCATCGACATCCAATAGAGCTTGAATAGCATCAACTCTTCAATGGCCTGGGCCGCCTCCCACTGTCAGGCACTGTTCTGAGCCCTTCACCTGTGAAATCACAATATCCTCGAGAAGGTGCAGACCATCATACCCCCATTGTACCGGATACTGAGATACAACAAAGTTAGATAACTCACCTAGAGACCCTCCAGCACGGGTACTGCTGAGTGAACCCTTGATCAAGAGTAAAGAATAAGCATAGACCTCCTTTTCTAGCCGGCCCTTCCAGCCCTGTGCTCTCACACCTATGTTCATGCTCTCCTCCCCAGCAGTGTGGCCACCTGATATCCTGTGTGTTTTACTCTGTCTCCCACTTTAGGGTATGAGCTGTAGCGGGGCATCTGTTTGGGTCACTGCTGATACGTAATTTCGAGGGAACACTAGCTGCAGGGAGTTTGTGGACTAGAGGATGAAAGAAAGAGTCAATGTTCTGTCTCTCTATAAAGACAAAGCTTGCCCTGGGTCCCTCTAGCCTGTCCCAGCAGTGGCGTTTCCCTTGCCTTGAAGACATCCCCTCTGCACCACCATCATCCCCCCCCCCCCCGCCCTGCACACATGGCTTACTCACATTCTGTTTCACTTTGCAGCCCTGCTACTGGGAGCCCGGCTCCCTCTCCCGAGGGCACCTCTTCTGCCAGTCCAGCTCCAGCAACTCCAGCTGCTGCAGTCCTGGAAGCAACCTCAGCAACCCCCACGACCCCTCCAGAGGAGGAGGATCCAGTCCTGTCCCCACACCTCCTGCTCCCTGACAGCCTTAGCCAGCTGGAGGAGTTCGGACGGCAAAAGTGGCGCAAGAGACTAAACAAACAGCAGCGGCCGAGGCAGTTCAACGACCTCTGGGTCCGCATCGAGGACAGGTGAGCAGAGAAGGGACAGGCTGTCCAGGAGCTAGTTGTAGATCCCCAGTCTCCTTTACAGCTAGTGCATTGCCACAGACCCTGCAATGAGCAAGCACAGACAGAGGTGTCAGAGTGGAAGCTTAGAGACAGGCTCTTCCCTGATCCTTGAGGATCTCCGTGGGCATCTTTTGGGGTGTACAGAACACGTACACATCTGACTTGGAAGGTTTATTCTCAACATAACAACAAGTAGAATCCTCTGCAGTTTAAAAATGGCAGGAGGCCTGAAATCCTGACGCAAGAGGATACCAAGTTTGAGGCCAGACTGGGCAATTAGTAAGAGTCTGTCTCAAAATAAGAAGTAGAAAGAAGTCTGGGGGTATAGCATCATGATAGAGTGCCTGCCTAGTATGCACAAGGCTCTGGCCTCAATCCCCAGTACAACCAGTAACTAATAGCCAGTTAATTAGTTAACATTGAAATGAAGACATGGAAGCATCCTCCAGTGGCAGCGACGGAAGTCCACTGTGCCTGGCCTGCCCCTGATTCATTTGTCCCATGGATGGGGGTGAGAGCAGGAGCAAACATGGCAGGATGAGTATATCAGAAGATGACAAATCCCTGTGCTGGGAATATTTGAGCAATATTGCTGTAGTGTGGAGACTCTGGAGGGGCCCCCGCCCTGTGAGAGAAAGGAACACCAGGCAGTAGATACTATGGCTCCGAAGTGTTAACTGTGAGCCTTTTACAACAGGCAGGTACAGAACACAAAGGTTCTGGCACTTTCCCCACCCTCCTTCCATATGCTCCTCCTGTCACCAACACCTTCTGCCTCAGCCTGCGGCCAGAACTCCTGTTGCTCCAAGATTCTGTCCAACACCCCACACTCAGGTCCTCTCCTCTCCAGAGCAGTCTCCCTAAGTTAGCTATGTGGCAGAAATCTCTGCAGACAGTGAATAGTGTCAGTAAAGAATGTCTCAGGAATGGGCCAGAGTCCTCCCCCAGTGTGGTAGCCCAGTCCTGGATCTGATGTTTAGACAGTGGAACATCAGAACCCGGACTCCCAGTCTGGATCTTAATGCCATCCAGAATTTTCCTCTGCATCCTGAACAGAATCATCTTGGGTACTTGTTAAATAGGCAAATCTTTAGCCCCACACAGACCTCATGCATGAGAGTCAGAGGATGGAGACCTGAGGTGTGTGCCCCAGGAGGTTCAAAGCAGCTCTAGGGAGTTCTGGCCCAACTGTGCATTCATGAATATGAACCAAGGTGCAAAGGTGAAGGGCCTGTCCTGGGCCACCCAGGGAACCAGAAGCTGACCAACCGGTACCTTCCACTTCAGGGCTCTTCTACAGCCTGGTGGCTGAGCTAGCAGTGATAAGAGATTGATGGAGTCCAGGCCTCATCACAAAGAACATGACATGCACTATTGTGAAAAGACTTCTAAGGGGTAGGCATCAAAGCCACTGAGCCCTTAGGTGTTGGTGCCACAGCGCCTCCTCTGGGCTACTGAAGAATGCACTTGTGCAGAGACATCAGCCCTGCTGCCTATAGCAGAGGCCTCACTGGAGCTTTGTTGGCTGAGACACACTAAGATTGGGTACCCAGCATGGGCTACTCTGCTTAACTGGGTGCAAGAGCCAAGACTTTTAGAGAGCTGCATCATTCTGGTGTGCTTACAGGCTACCCATGTCCACTCAGAGCTCTGAATAGTCTGCTCACTCACAGTCCTGGTCAATAGAGGACTGCAACTCATGGGGTAGCAGGAGGCTCGGCTGTCAGCTCCAGCAGTGAGCCACCATCCCCTAACTGTGTCTGAAAGGGAAATGCTGACAAATGACGCCAGACAGTTTCCATTTCACAACATGGACCCTGGATTACAGAGCCTGGCCTCGGGAAGAAGGAGCTTTTCTTTGGCAGAGGGAAGCCCTTCTCCACCCCAGCAGGTAAAGCTGTGGTCAGCTGATGCGCCTCCCTCTGCTCAGGCTTAAAGAGAATGTCCCACCAAAGAGAAGTTTATTAAAGTCCCTCATTGCTTCTTGAAAAAGTGGGCCTTGCACTCCCTGGGAAGTCCCAGTATGGGGTACAGGCTCTCACACTCAAAGACTCATTCCACCCTTCCCAGAGTCCCCAAGTCTGGAGTTTCCTGAGAAGGAGGGGAGGATCTGACGGAGCTCATTTGAAGCCCTTCTCACAAACCAGTTTTCCTAGAGCCTTATTTTATTCCACTTCTAGCTCTGCCCTCACATCCACCTGGAGCTGGCCCTCCACGCCCACCTCTGCTTGTCCATCTGCCACCCACACTCCTACAGCAGGGCTCCTGAGGGTCTTCCGCTCTTTGGTTTTGCCTGCCTCGGGGCGCTCACCTTCTTTTCTGCCTTCCAGCTCCACTGGTCCTCTCTAGGCTATGTGCCACCATGGGCTATACCCTGCTCCCCCATGCTATTGTACTTGCTTCTCTCTGCTTAGGGTGGCATGCCAGTGAGCCTTTGTGAAGCTCCCCCTGTGACAGGCACTTATATCTGTCACTTTATAGTCTTATCAGGAGTCACAGAAAATAGGCCTATTTTACGGGGAAGGTATCAGTCATCCAGATCAGTGAACTTGCTGAGGGATGGAGACTTGGAACTGTCACCCAACTCTAAGGTTCATATTTGCCACCCACTATCTCAGAGCTTTTCCCATCCTCTCCTGGGAAATCCTATCTGCCCTAGCTACCTATGGGAACCTTTTCTTGGCACTATTGCCCACACTACATTTCTTTGTTTCTAGGCTGGGGGAATCCTGGGCACAGATCTGGTTTGGGCAGCTCCAGGTCACCCAAGGCCTCACTAGGTGGGAAGGGTCTTTTACTGTATGCTTGAGCCTGAGGAGGAGAGAACCAGGGATGCAGTGAGTGCCTGGCTGGGACACCACCTGGAGCAGGCTGGCCTCTCTTTGCCCCTCATTACCCCAAGATGTAAACACAGCGGAGGAAGTTTAGAGTAGCAGCAGCCTGTGGCAGGATGATTTATGGGGACCGGTGGAAAGGGCTGAGTGTGTCCACAGATGGATACATGGGAGAGGAGCATTCTCAGGAATCCCTTACCTCTGAGCACAGATAGACACAGCAGGGGAAGGTGTGACCATGGCAAGCCAGGACCCATAAAACATGGGTCTGTGGCAATCCTAAAGTGCCCCCTGCTCCATTAGGGCTTTGGCTGGTTTCTGGAGGTTATGCCACAGACTCTCATTCTTCATGTCCTCAAGTCTGCAAGTATGTGTGCGTGCATGTGTGCGTGTGTGTGTGTGTATGCACGTCTGTAACATGAGGAACTGCTTGTTGTGGTTTCTGTCCTACCCAGTTCCCACAGCCGGTAAGCCCCAAAGAAAATCACACAGAGAGTCTACATTAGATATAAACTGATTGGCCCATTAGCTCAGGCTTTGTATTAGCTCTTATAACTTATATTAACCTATTATCCTTATCTATGTTAGCCACATGGCTCAGTACCTTTTTCAGCGGGGCAGGTCACATCCCGCTTCTTCCGTGGTCTGGACAGGAGTGAGAAAGAACTTCCTTCTTCCCAGAATACTCCTGTTCTCTTTTCCCCACCTCTACTTCCTATCTGGTTTTCCCGCCTATACTTCTTGCTGGCTATCGGCCAATCAGCATTCATTTAAAATATAATTGACAGAATATAGAATTGTCCCGCACCTCACGTCTGTAAGAGAGGGAGAGATGGAGACACAGTGACTGGTACATCTGGGCTGGAAGCACGCTGAGGACTCACAGGTGTAGAAGAGAGAGTACCTTCCAACTGCTAGGCATTGGCCAGAGCCTGGCCCAGAGGTGAGCACCAGTATGTGGCAGACACAGAGCCTTGGTGAGTGCCTCTGGGCAAATACAGGCCATACCCAGTGCACGTGTCAAAGCCCTCAGAGATGGGAGGGAACACAGTCCACCTCCAGAAGGGCTCTGCATACCTGCTATCAGCTGCCCTTCATGCTCAAGGTATTCCTCTCATTCCTCACAATGTGGGGTGGTCTAGGGTAGCCAAAGTGTCCCTGTCAGGCCAGAACCCTACCTGAAGTGGGTGGTGCCCCATGAGGATTGGAAAATGAAGTCATTCAATCAAAAGAAAAGAAAAAACACTGAAAGAATCAGACAGAGTAGTGTTGCAATCCCACCCCACACGGCTTTGACAGCAAGAAGATGCCTGTAAAGCCAACATCAGCCCCACTGTGACCCTGAAGTGGCTGCTGCTAATGTTACTTTCAGAGTCTCTGGTTCAGGGTGTCTCGGGCTCAGTCTCCCCAGCAGGCTGCTTCTTGAGACCTTCAGTATGTGTTAAAGCCATCAGTGAGCCAATAGATGGGGGCTGTGGAACACCACCCCCAGTTTAGCAAAGACATGTTGGGTACACTCTTGTCACCTATTACTGTGGACTAGTGCTGGTGCCAGACAGTGACATATGGCTCCCAAGATAGTGTCACTGGAAAGGTCCTGGCATCTCAGCTCTACAGGACCCTGGCAATTCCCATCCATGGGCCCATTTTTCACCTCAGGATGGAAAGTTGCTTCCACTTCTGACCCACTGTGAAGCTATTAGAATGCATCAGATGCAACCCACAGTCTGTAAGGTTGAGGGAGGGTAAAGGCATTCCTGGGGAAGGAGTCATGGCACAAGAGGTGAAGGCTGATAGGCTCCAGGTACTGGGTGGAGGCAGGGGGAAGCAGCAGGCCAGCTAAGCAAGTTGAGTCTTTGCCTACATCTGATTTCTTGGCCCAAAGAGGCCAAAATCCAATCACAAGTTCTCCTCCAGTGATGACATGGAGGATCCTGTCATCCCAAGCTCTGCATTCTCTAAGGCTGGTGCCCCTGCATCTCTCTGATGGTCTCTAAGGCTGGTGCCCCTTCATCTCTCTGAAGGAAGTAGCTGGAGGATGCTCCTCTTCACCAACCCCCATCCCCATCACTTCTCTGTGACTCCACTCAAGCAATAAAAAACTCTAGGCTTTGGCAAGGGACTTTCATCTTTGGTTTTCAAAGAGCAAAAAGAACACTTGTGCCCATAATTAGGCACCAGCTCCTCATATTAGCAAGAAAATTAATATCGGTGATGCCCAGTGCTGAGCCCTGGAGGGCTCCTAGAGGCTTCTAGTGCCAGAATTCATCCCTGTTCCAGGGAACCCACAGAAAGGGGTGGCAACCGGCATAGAGCCTGGCACCAGCCTCACTTGTCTATGCTTTCCCTTGAATTTCTGCCTGTGATCTTACTTCTGGCTTTTACTTCAGGAAAGCAGTTCAAAATCCCTGACCTATTCTTGCCCTTCGTTTGTAGAGATTGGGAAACTGAGGCCTAGAAACAGTGTTGACCCAAATATACGGATCAAGCCAAGGAGGTAACGCAGACTTATACAGGGCTCTGTCTTCCAGCCAGCCAGAGGGGCCTTCCCACACTTGGGGGTCCTGTCAACTCAGAGCAGACTTAGCCCCCCAGCGCCTGCCATCTGCAGGGCCTGGGAATGTGCAGTGTGTTTGGTTTGGCCTCTAGACCGTTGTGCCATGAGACAGTTTTCCCCAACATAAGCCTGCAAGGGGGTGGGGACCTGGACTGGGGACCAACTTTGTGAGCTGAGTAAGCTAGGAAAGAAGGAGGGAGGTTGTACTCAGAAGGGCTCGTCCCCCTCCCCAGTCCTACTTCATTTTCCTGGGACTCTTTCCAAGCAATAAAAACACCACTTGGGCTCCAAAGGAGAGTTTTCATCTTTATTTTTCAAAGTGTGAAAGAAAATGCCTATAGGTGCCTTGTGAGACATAATTCCCATTTGGTCTTGCCACTCTAGGACAGCCTGAGCCCTGGCTCCAGCCACCTCACAGGGCATCTAGCCCACTGCCCTGAAGCTAGCCCTCAGAGCCTCCCAACTACCCAGGCTGGGCCACACAGCAGCAGCTAGGCATGAACTTGTGTGTGTGTATGTGTGTGTGTGTGTGTGTGTGTGTGTGTGTGTGTTGCTTGCAGTTTTCTTTTTCATTAGACAAGAAAGGGAGGGTAGAGGCTGAGGTAATGGCCTCTACTAGGCACAGGCATTAATCTCCTCCAGGGGCTGTAGCCAACAAGGCCTCAATCTGACCCTGGAACCGGCACATCAGCATTCAGGGTCTCACCAGGATATAGCACACATCCCTAATGCTCCGAGTCCATGCTACAGAAACAGATGGCCCCAGTGCATCTCACCTTGCTGAGAATCCTCATCTCCTTCGAGCTCAGTAGAAACAGTAATATGGCATAGCTATAGCACTGAGCACGGTGACTGCCTGTACTCAGAAGCACATTGTAAATGAGCGATGTTATTAGTGGAAGAGGCAGAGGCACAAAAATATTAATGATAATTAAAAAAAAAAACCAACAACAAAGCCTTCCCATGCCTCTCAGGGCCAGGCACTGTTCTAAGACTCCTCAGTAGAAACCTGGTCTTCAAGCCTCCTATAACATATGTCCCACTATGACAATGAGGTCAGTGGGAAGTGGAGAGTGTTTTATGTGAGCCTTCGCTTTCCAAGGTGGCAGGCAAGTCTCTAGAGGCGAGTGAGACAGTAACAGCAAGACAGTGGATATGATGGGGATGAGGCAGAGGTAGAGCAGCCCAGTATAATGAGAGGGGACAGGCCCCATGGGGTTGAAGGCCAGCATGGCAGGAAACTGAACCCACTGGGTTCTGTGAGCTAAAATGTGCAGAGGAAACCCCCTGGCTCACCCGTTTTGCATACACATTCTGTAGGAGTGCCCTGCCTGCCTCCTCTGGGAGAGACAATAGTCTTTCCTCTCCTGCCCCATGGGTGTGCAAACCTGCTTTGCCCCAGAACCTGACTACCAGTAGCCTCCTTGAGGTCCACCCTTCCTGAAAGGAGTTGGTAAGACCCATTCTGAAGGCTTATTGTGACGATGGGAATCATGTTTGAACAGGTGGCATGGGGGAAGCTCCAGCCAAGGGAGATAGGGGAAATTAAGGCGTGTGTGCATGCATGCATGCGCACGTGTGTTCTGCTACCTTCAGCATGGGAAAGAGCAACCAGGAAAACCAGGGAATCTATACTCTGGGAACCTTCAGAGCTATCTCCTCCATGACTTTGCAGTTTTTTCTGCCTGGGAGCCACCCACATGATCAATCACTGGTGAACCCAGCCTGTCCTTGGAGGTCAGCTGAGCTGGCGGTGGGATTCTAGACTATTCCTCTTCCCTAAGATATCTGCTAAGGATAGAGCTGAATGCCAAGCTCTCTTCCTAGGAGGAGGCTGCTGACGGTCACTGTTTCCTCTTTCCAGCACCACTGTCTCGCCACCCCCGCTGCCTCTCCAGCCTACCCCCAGCTCCGGGACCACCAAGCCTTTTGTCAAGTTCTCACACCAACTCCAGCAGCAGGACCTTGCGGGGCCTACCAGCAACTCAGCACCTATACTGGGCCTCCCTGCTGCTGTTGCTGCCACCATCGTCGCCCCTTTCCTACTACACACCCTTGGGCCTTCCTGACCTTGACCACCCTTGCAAAGAAGTCAGAGAAAGCACAGAAATCTGTGACCGCGCCCACCGTCTGACACCACCTCAGAGGGTGCTGACACCTCAAGGCAGTTCACACAGGACAGGGACCTTAAAACACTAGAGCTTTATTGTACCCAAATTACATCTTCTTTTTTGTAGAAGGTCTTAATTTCCCATAGTGCTATGGGGCTCTTTTGTAAAATATGTGTCCATATTAAAAGAGAAAATGTATTTATTCTATCGATAAAACTATTTTTATGTAGCCTATGTTATAGTCCCTGAATTAGCCCCAACACCAACCCAGGGAAGGAGCCCAGGTTCCCATGACCTCTGTGACCTGTGTGGACTGTGGCTTTGAGTTGGCTCCAAGCCTCCTAGTCAGGCGTGGCTTCTCCCACTGTAGGTACCTCTGAGGGCAAGCAGAAAGGCAGCCCCAGCTTTTGTGAAGCTGAATTTCATAGTCAGAGGCAATGGTGGCCAACCCATCCTCCTCATCCCTGGATGTACCCAGGCCCTGGAGGGACAGTTTAAGGGGAAAAAATGCTGCTATTTTGAAGTCCTGAGTGTCTGTGGACTGGCCCTCCAGAGCTCCTGGCGAGGGTTTTTCCATCTAAGTGGGAGACTGGTGCTGAGGCAGGTGAACCCAGTCCCATGGTCAGATTGCTACACTGAGACCCAAAAACATGGGATTTACCCAAAGTCACGAAGCAAGTGGGTGACCTGTGTTCCAGTGGCACTGGCCTAGCTTTCAGTTAATAGAAGCTGGTAAAGCCACAGCTGAGTGAAGGAAGGAAGCTGGGCAGAAGGATAGGAGTGGGCACAGGACGGTTTTAGGGGTGATAGCGTTCAGGAGCCATCAGTTGTGGTACTGATGATGGTAACGAGGGCGAAGCCTGCAGTGGGGTGGGCTCTCTGCACTCTCCCTTCTTCATAGATCCTCACACTAATGCTGTGAGATGTGATGACCCTCATTTCAGTGATGACACTGAACCCCCAAAAGAGTGAGAAAAATCCACCCAAGTTTTACACACACACACACACACACACACACACACACACACACACACACACACACCAGATCAGTGTGATACAAAAACTACTGGTGTTCTGCCCCTGTTTCTGTCAGGAGAAGCACCAAGGGAGGCAGATCTCCCAAATTGGAACCCTCCCAGGCTTCCTATAGCAGGCAAGGAGGCTGTTTCATCAGCTCCCCCTGCTGGTTCCTGCAGCCAGGGGGCTCTAGCAGGATGATCAGCCAATGTGGGCAGGCAGGGAGTTGAGACACAAACTTACCCTTCTGTCCCCAGGCACCGACCAGGGACATGATGAACCAATGTGGATTGAATTTCAGCCCACAGCTCAAAGTTGGGCTTGTGGCTCATTAATTATTTAAGGAGTCCTAGATCCTGAGAGCAGGAAAGACTCCTCACCTGTCAATAAAGTAAGAGTAATACTAAGGTCCAGAAAGAGGAGAGACTGCTCCAAGATGCCATAGCTGGCACAGGCATGTTGACTCCAGTCCTGTTCTCTCACCCCGCTGCACATGAGTTTCCCTGGCAGCCTTGAAGGCGCCTGGTTGGCTGCAACACTGCCATGCTAAGGTTGGCAGACTTCTCCCTTCTGAGATGGCAGGATTCTGGGCCACTCATTGGATAGTCAGGGGTCCCACAGGCATGCTGGCAGGCGGCAGAATTCTTTCCAGCTCTGTCCCAGTGGACAGGTTTAAGCCTGAGACCTGGCAGGATTCTGGAACTCTGCTTCACAGAGTCCCGCCAGCCCCATGGGCACCACACTGTAAACTGAACTTGACCTCAACCAGAACTGGAGTCAGTTTATCCTTGGCAAAAAAAAATGTGACTTCCTATTGCTGAGCGGGAAGGGGCTTAGCTGACTTTTAAAGCAGGCTCAGAAGTTAGACATCAAACGGATCGTGCAGAGCGCTATTGGGATGAGATAAGTGTAAAGGAATTGGAAACACACAGGCCAGATTCCCCTGTTTGGGGCAGAGTATGGCATGAGATGTATGGAGATCAAGCTTGAGGTTAATTAAAGATGAAGCATTTGGGGAAACAGTCCAGGCACCTGACTGTGTGCCCAGACCTGTGCCAGGCATGGGGCCAAAATGGTGAATTAATGCAGCATATAATCACTGTGAAAGCACAGTGCCAGGTTACACATACAGGCTGAATTGTACCCACCCTCCTAGGCCCAGAAGAGTTCACCATCAGGATGGGATAGAGGGGCCATCCTGGGCTACTGCTGCCCCAGCCCCAGTGTCAGGCCACTGCCTTTCCAGATCCCTTCTTAAGGAAGATTAGAAGTGAAGGAAGTGTTCCAAACTCTCCTCCTCGGCCCAACTTTAAAGTTTTTAAAGAAAGGCAATGTGCCATGCTTAGGGCACATGTATGTAATGACTGTTCTTGGGAGGCTGAGGCAGGAGAGTCATACGTTTGAAGACCAGCCTGAGATACACAGTGAATTTAAGAACAGCTTGAGCCATATAGCCTGACCCTATATGGAAAATAATGGAAAGAAGTGTGGAAGGAAGGAAGGGTGGAAGGAAGGAAAGAAGAAAGGGTGGAAGGAAGGAAGGAAGGGCACAGGCTGGCTAGACCAACAGATCAACAAATTTCCAGATTGGCATTAACTTAGAAAAGAGAGCAATTATTGGTCAGACATCTAAGACCAATGGTGCTTGTTCCCTGGAGATCTCTAATAAGCCAGGGTTTGAGTAAGTAACAAACTCAACTTGTTGGCCTACATCCCAGGAGACCTCAGGCACAAAAACAAAATGTATGGCTAGGCCACTTCAGCTTCTTGTTCTGCTCTGAAAACGCCAGTAATCCATCAGCTGTTTTTCAGACTTCATGTTCTGTCTAGCTGGACTCATAAACACAAAGCTTCATTCCTTTGAGCGTTCCTTGAGTATTTTTAGGACTTTTTTGACTTTGAGGCAGACAGAAAGATGGAAGGCCAGAGGCCCAGCAGATTAAGTGACCGGGATATGGTGAGGGGAAAAGAATCAGGGAGGTGCAGGGGCCAGTCCTCAGGGTCAGAGATCCAGAGTCTGCCGTGTGGACAGCAATGACTCAGAACATTCATCTCACACGGGAAGACCCACGTACATCCTCCCCATATGCAGTGTGGTCACTTGCTACTTCCTGGCCTCATCTAGACTTGGGCAAGCCTGGGAGCTCAGGCGCTTTGCCCCACCACTCAGCCCAGTACTACTATTATCACAACAGATCCCAAAGAAGAGAACTGCTACCAAAAGAGAATTTCTTTGAAAAGGTGATATTCTACAGGATTTGTAGCGTAAATGACATCCTGGGTGTTAAAAAACAGAATTGGGGTAATGATAACCAGGAGATAAACACCAGGTCCTTCACTTGGCATTCCAGACCCTCCATGACCCATCTCAGCTGACCTTGCTGGTCATTCTCATCCTTCCCACCCAAGATCTGACAGATAGAATCATATTTGTTATTTCTAGAATATACATAGTGTTTTATACATGTTACTCCCTGAGGGAAGCTCTCTTCCTTTCTCCCAATTATGTATCCTATGAGGATAATTGGGAGGGGGCATTAGCTCCAGGATGTCCCCCTAGAGCCCTTTGTGCGCCCCAGGACCCATTACCATGCCCACATTCCAGAGCTGGGGCTGTCTAGATAGGAATTCCTCCCTGTTGGGAAAGCAAGCAATTCAGTGGGGTAGGTCATGTGTCATTTTTCTTTATGTCCTTCAACACAAAAGTGATACTCCTTAGATGCACTGAGAGGGACAAAAGAGGAAAGGACGCAGACAAGGGAGGAAGAAAGTCTGGAGCTAGGAAAGGGGAAAGACAGCCTCGGCTTTCTTTTTTGGGACAACTTCCACCTCCTCAGCTGGTAAAGGACAGCACCTGAGGGCAGAGGTCTCTGGATGGATGGAGAGGCAGAGTATGCAAGGCCCACTGCCTAAAGGTGTGGTAGCCAGCTGGAAGTCTTGGCACAGGACTGGTGTAAATGACACGGAGGTGCCCCCTGGCTCTGTAAGGCTCAGGTTCTTTAAACATTGCTATTTTTCCAAAAATTCATCTAAGCAGCCAAAAATATCACCCTGGCTGGCTGTCTAAACCAATAGATTCAGGACTCAGTCAAGCCTCCCTAGCCACCCCCCCATTCTTCCACAGCCCTGCCAGACTTGCCATGAGATGGCAGAAATACCTGCAGCCCTTGGGCAGGGGATGCCTTGGGGAGGAGAGGCTAGATTGAAACCCTGCCCAGAAGTGGCTCCAGCCGAGAGCCCTTCTGTCTGTGCTCGACCCTGGGGAAGGAAAGACAGGGCTTATAAGGACCCTTGGGCCCCTTTCTGGTCCTTTCTGGGGAATGTCAACTCCTCATAGCCTGTCTCCAAAGGCAGACTGGGATCTCCCCTCACCCCCCACCCCCTGACCCACCCAGAGGTGGCCTGCCCCTTCCCTTTTTTTGATGACCTTGGGTAAGCCCTTGCCCCTCTTTGAACTTCCATTTCCTCATGGACCATAGGGAGAGTTTCCTGGGGACAGGAGAGGAATTCTGTGTATAATGTTGGGTCTTCTTGAAAGTGGGGTTCCACCCCACCTTCTTTGGCCCAACCTCCCATGTCGGTCCTGCTGGCGACCACGATGAGAGCATGTGACAGACAAGAAAGCATTACTTAAAGGCTCCTTCCATCCTAAGACCTGTCCTGGGGAATGTGGTTTTGAACGGGATCCAAGTCTACACTGTCTGGTGTGAGAGACCAGGGACTCTTAGGCAGGAGTCCCCCTGGTTGCCAGGCTGGGTGGGTGGAGCACTTGGCTCCAGGTAGGGAGGCTGGCCTTAAGCTTTGCCCAACTCTAAGTCTCTAAGTCTCAGATTTGTTGGCTATCCCACTGTGCCCCACTGTACCAAGCTGGCTTCAGCTCTCCCAATGTTTGTGGTGTTCTTCATCACCTCTTCCCTCCCCCCTGTGAATTGTCATGAAGAGTTCTTTAAGAGTATAATAGAAGACAAAGAAAGATGTTATTAATGTTATTTTGCCAAAAATATTTTTGTAGCATAATATATTAATAAAAGATATTATGAACTTAACCTTGGTGTATCCATGTGCTGACTGACCTTCAAGCCCCTTCTCCTTCCGCAGGGAACCTTTGGGGAATTGCCTGGCTTGTGAGAGCCGGGGCCTGTAACAGTGTGGCATAGAGAATGCGAATGACCCCATTTCCTATGCATAGGTTTGGGTGTGGGCTGAGAAGGTGGCCTCAGCGTGGACCTTGTGGGTGCAGGACCCAGCACCAGGAAGTGTGTATGACCCTTGCTAAGCAAAGGGAGCCTCCCATGTTTGGAGCAAGAGTTGTGCAGCTGTGTTACACACCACTGAGGCCTGGGCTTTGCTGGAGGAGCCTCCTTCTAGCTCCCTTCTCACTGGAGACGTCACCGCTTCATATCCCTTTCGTCTCTGTGGTTCTCCTTGGCTCAGGCCTACTGGGAAATGTCTGCCAGTCCCTCTAACCTATTATCTCCCCTGCAGCCAAAGAGTTCTGTGAACCACAAAAATGACTATGTCTTTCCCTCCTTTGAACACTCTAAAATGCCTCCCCAGTCCTGCTGGAAAAAGACATCCAAGCCCTCTCAGATCCAGTCCCTGCTTGTGTTTCCAGCCAGAAAACCATCTATCCCTGTAGTCCCTCTCCCAGGGTACAACACTCTATGGTCATTGCCTGTGCCCTCTGCTTCTTGGCATCGTCTAGATTGTCTTAGCACATGTTGTTGCCAGTGCCGCCAGGCTCCCTGCATCTCCGTGTCTCACACAGTGATCCTTGGTCCCCTGTGCATCCTACATGCCCCAGCTCCAGCAGTTCCCCCTCCAAGAAGCCTTCTAACCCCCATACCTAGCTGGTCACGTGTACCCCATGGAATGATGAGATCATTAGCATGTTCTCTCTTCCTCTTGGCTCCAGTACAGTACACCTGTGTTGTCACCTCCAAGCACAGTGACTGATGGCTGCCACATAGACACTGTCTGTGGTGAGAGCTTGTGGAAGAATGATGGAGTCCTTGGAAAAGGAAAGAATGAAGGGAGGTGGGTATCAAACAAAACACATGGAAACTTTTCTGCCACATCACATGCAAGCATCAAGTGTCAGCTCCTGAGACGACCTGAGTTTCCAGGAATGTCCCCAGAACTTGGACATAAAGGAGATGTCCACTGATATGTTGGAAGGCGTGGGCTGCAGAGATAACTCGGTCAGTGAAGCGCTTGCCATCAAAGTGTGAGGACCTAAGTCCAACCACTAGAGCCCGTGTTCTGTTTTGTTTTAAAAAGAATAGTGTGTGTGTGTGTGTGTGTGTGTGTGTGTGTGTGTGTATGTGTGTGTGTGTGGTATACTGTGGTGTGTGCGTGATGTGGTTAGGTGGTGTGTGTGTGTGTGATATGTGTGTATTGTGATGTATTTGAGTACTGTGGTGTGTGGGTGTAGTGTGGTGTTTGTGTGTGATGTGTCTGTGTGTGTGATGTGTATGTATCTTTTTTGCTTTTTTCAATTCTTTCTCCCTATCAGTTACAACTAAAGAGGAATAACATTTCCAACCTGAAGAGCAAGTTCCCAACAAGGAAAGCTGGAGCATCATGGGATCTCCTGATGTCCCTTCCTGGCTTCCATTTACCTCCAATTTCCCTGTAATGGTGGCACACAAGCAGGACCTTGACCAGGAAAGAGAATGCATGAGATCAGTAAAACAGAAGAAAAAAAAAACATACATAGGGAAGGGTGGAGAGGAAACAAGATGTGGAGCTAGGGTGCTGGGAGGTGGGCGAGGAACAGTGGAAAGGGCCAGGGTTGAGAAAACAGAAAAAATGAACCTACATGAGCGCTGAATCAGGAGACTGCACCACTGCAGTCTGAAGGAAGAATAGAGTAGAGCAGGGTCTCTGTGGCATGGGGACTGTCACCACGGGGAATTTCACCATGAGGACTGTCACCATGGGGACTGTCACCATGGGGAATGTGTCACCAAAGGGAATGTCACCATGGGGAATGTGTCACCGTGGGGACTGTGTCACCGTGGGGACTGTGTCACCGTGGGGACTGTGTCACCATGGGGATTGTGTCACTGCGGGGACTGTGTCACCGTGGGGAATGTGTCACCGTGGGGAATGTGTCACCGTGGGGACTGTGTCACCATGGGGACTGTCACCATGAGGAATGTGTCACCAAGGGGACTATCACCATGGAGACTGTCATCATGGGGAATGTGTCACCATGGGGACTGTCACCATGAGGAATGTGTCACCAAGGGTAATGTCACCATGGGAACTGTCAGCATGGGGAATGTGTCACCATGGGGAATGTGTCATCATGGGGAATGTGTCACCATGAGGAATGTGTCACCAAGGGGAATGTCACCATGGGGAATGTGTCACCATGGGGAATGTGTCACCACGGGGAATGTGTCACCACGGGGAATGTGTCACCACGGGGAATGTGTCACCACGGGGAATGTGTCACCATGGGGAATGTGTCACCAAGGAGACTATCACCATGGGGAATGACACCATGGGGAATGTGTCACCATGGGGAATGTCACCATGGACTCTGTAAACTCAGCACACATTGGTGCTTTACCAGAAGCTCAGCCATGGGCCTGGAGACAGCACTTCTCAGACAGAAACCTCCTCTAACTAGGATGACTTGAAATAAACCCAGGAACAGCCAGACTTCATAAACTTGATAGGACAGCTACTCCCATTATCCCATCCTAAGATCCTCCAGGCCCATTCAGTCCTGGGCTCATCAACAGGGGCCCTGCTGGGCCTGGCTTTGGGCTGGACTTCAACTTCCCTTCTCTCGGCCTCATTTTCCCTACTTCTGTAATGGAATAATAAGAGTATGTCAGTGGTGAGCATTTAGTGAGATGGTGGGTGGGAAAACACCTTGGAAACAGGCTCACAGGATGAGTTAGCCTGTGGGCACCACACACAGACAGAGGTTAAGAAGCAGCTGAGGCTGAAGCTTCTGGAATATTCTGCATTCAGAGTACAGGGCTGCCAGTAGCAACAAAGGCTATGCCACGGTAGCTGAGCCAGAAGCTCTGGGACACTACTCTGTGACTAGCCGGAGGCCACAACAGCTTTAGAACAGAGGAGTGGCATGGTACGGAGTAAATTTGATACCCTGGGGCTGGTCTTATCCTTCTACTGAGCCTCAATGTTCACACCCTTACAATGGGAAAATATAGCCCAAGCCCAGAGTTGCCCGGAAAGTGAAGAGGGTACAGTTATGCTTTGGAGAGATGAGAAATGAAGACCACTACTGCTGGTATCAGGATGAGGGGAGGAAAGGGGTGAAGGGTATTGACTGGGCTTCCTACCTTAGGCCTGGACACAGAAACAGAATGACCCTCTGGCTCCCGTATCCCAGAGACCCTTCTGCCGCCCATAGATCCCATAGAGGAATGGATTCTGCCAAGCCCTTTCACCTCCTTCCTTCTCTGGATCACCCACATCAGTCACACCCCAGAGGCATAGGAGTTAGGGGCGGTGTTTAGGCTTGGAAGGTGGTCCCCTAAATCCAGCAGCTGCCACCAGAGGGCAACACTACCCAGGCTGTGACCTTGAGCTCTAAATAGGGGACCTGAAGGAGCAAGACTGTAAAGATGGGTGTGGAGAGGCAGCCTGGCTCTGGCCCCTCATTGCACAGAGAAGGACCAATGAAGGAGCAGCTTACCCGTGGACTCTGGTTCCAAAACCCTTAGGCTCATCTTCAAGCGTTGGCACACTGTGGCTTACCTAGGCACAAAGCACTGGTCCAAGTTCCCCTGTTCTCAGTTACACCGACGTCTGCTCCCCGGAACCTGAGACAGTGGAACACCAAGCCCCATTCTGAGATCTGGGAACATACAGATATGTTCAGAGAAAATCATTCACCCCACAGAGACTGTGTGGTGACACCACTGTGCTCCCAGCCAAAGAAATTCCATAACTTGCATTCCCAGAGACTGCGGATGAGTCTGGGAGCAGGCAGTGCTGAGTGAGGCAGCTCCTGCGAGTACCTCGGGCCTCAAGGGCTGCCTGGTCCTCAGGGAGCAGGGACGGGGCAAGCACTTGCATCCTCTGCCTCCTTGCTGTCTACCTCTCCACAGATCACTCCCTAGGCCTCTATAGCTTGTCAGGCAAAGTCTCCAACCACGTGTCCCACCTCTTCCGGAAAACCAGGCTCCAGACACAGACACTGGGTTCTCACTGAGCATGCTTCTGGTTTCCCAGCTCCATCTTCCAGTCCCACTGTCCCCCCAGCTTGTTGCCCATTCTCCCTATTCCCAATGGAATGTTTTCTTCCTGCTGTTCAAAGGCCTGGCCAAATCTCTACCTCCTTGTAAGCCTGCCCTGCCTCCACCCTCACACCTAACACCTCTTCTGAAGTTCCAGAATGTTCTGCACATCCAGTCTTGGGATACGGTTTTCTGTACATCTAATTATCAAAATGTTGATCTTTTTTAAGGAAAAGTCCAGGCCCTATTCATATTGGCATGCCCTCAGTGACAAGAGAATCACAGAGAACAAGTTCATTTTATCAGTTTTAAACCTGAGATAAAGCACCATCCAGTATGTGTGTTCAATTATGTTCACCAAAAGCAAAGCAGTGGCTGGAGTTGTAGATCAATAGTAAAGCACTTAGCATGTGCAAGACCCTGGTTCCAGCCCATGGAAAATAAGCAAATAAATAGCAATACAAAATAAAAAAATGGAGGCAGCCACCCATCTTTATCTGCAAGTTAGCTTCTAAATATGTTTTTCCCCAGGGGTTACACCTCTACCCGCTGGTACCAGGGGTACAGGGATTTGGGGTATATAGTTGCCAGGGGCACAAGGGTTGTGGCTGTGGATCAGCTATATTTGGTACCTTGTAGAAAGATTCATACAAAAAGTTGCTGCATGATTTTAGCACCTCACCAGCACCCCAACCCTGCCATCCAGCCTTGACAAACGTTCTTAGGAAAGTCCTTTGTAATTATCTGAGCCTAGAACCTAAATCCACTTCATACAAACACCAAGTATGTGTCTGCTAAATTTTAATGCACACTAGTGCTCACAGGAGCACAGCTGAGGTCCATACTGGAAGGAGGCTATTCTGGGCTGTTCCAAACTTTACCAAGAGTGCCCCATTTGCAAATGTCATCACTCCCAACACTGCCCCACAGTGTAATGGTGTGAGAGCCACATATACCTGCCCCCACCTCCCTGCCCCCAGATTTTACTTGTCACAACAGCATCAGACAGGTGCAAAATAAAATAAACATGGATAAAATAAACTCATTCTCTGTTGTAAAGACTCTCTTGCCACTGAGGGAATGTAAACAAGAATAAGGCCTGGGCTTTGCCTTTAAAAAAAAAATCAACATTTTAACAGTTAGATGTACAGAAAGCCATGTCCTGAGACTTTTGTTTACTGTGTTAGATCCACAAGTGGTGTCAGTTACAAACGTTAACAAATCAAATCACTTATCAATTTGTTTCAAACTATTTTCCTTTTATTTCTTTTTCTTGTCGCTAAAGCATTTGGTTTGGTTTTTATTATTTTTTTAATCATCATATTGGTGTTGCCTATAAGTTTTACAGAGGCCATGAAATGTTTGCACTGACACAGACATTGGATCTGAAAGTCTGAAGACACAGCCGCTGCTCTGCGCATCTCAGCTGTGAGAAATGACCTCCCGAAGCTCTGTGCCTGGAACTAATGTGCATTTGTCCTGTCTCCTTATGGCCTTCACTGCGTGGTCATCCTAAAGAAAGCAGCATGTTGCTGCCAGAGAGGCGGGTAGCATGGTGGAACACTACAAAGGACAGCTGGCCTGGGTCCCAAGGCCTGCCATGGCTACTTGCTGTTAGTTTGTCCTTGAACGTGTCCCTGAACCCCCATTCTGCGAAGCCATGAAAATGAGGGCTGCCTTTCCAGAGCTGGGATGAGGATCACTTTGTACCTGCAAGACAGCATTAACACATGTTATGGTGGTCCTTGAAAGAGGTAAAGCAGGTGCCCTGCATCTCTGCAATCTCTAGACTTCACTCAGAGACCCCGAGGGGCTCATTCAGACCCCAGTGGTGTTTCCAGTTCTGCTTTGCCATCAACTTCCTAAATAATATCAAGGCTGAGACTTGGTTCCTGCCTGGAAAAATGCAGGACTGGAGCGATATCTGCAAAGTGCTGATGAGTTTTAATGGGCTGGAATTCTTTCTCCGCCTTCCACCCTCTTGACACAACTGCCAGATTTTAAAGCCATCTCTCTGTCTTTTATTTTTTTTTAAAGTGATTTGAATCAAAAGTTAAATCCTACCAGCTAACTGCCACCTGTGTGAGCTCTCTGCCTAGGCAGTTTGACTCTGTTAAGCTTCTCCAGGACATGACAGGGAGCCTCAGGAACATGCAACAGGCATGTCTAATGCTTCTGGACAGAGACAGGAGGTCAGCATCCATCATAGTGTAGGCTTGGGCGATGTGGACATGCAGTCATGGAAGTGTGGGTGGGGTATTCAGGAAGGCAGGTGGGAGGGAACCACCCAGGAAGTCATGGATCTGGTGCTGTGTGAATGACAAGATGAAGAGGGATGACCAGAGCTTCACCAAGTTCCTTGTCTGGGAAGTAATGAGCAGTGCTTGGAGGTCCAGACTGTGGACCTTGGACTTGATCAATGACTGACATTTTACCAAAGAATAAAGGTCTTTTCTCTGTGTGATACCGATGCTCCGAAGGCATGCAGGAGCAGCAACTGAGCCAGGGAAATCAAGAGGCATAGAAGACTGAGCCAACTCTCCCAGCAGGCTCAGGCCAGTTTGCCAGAACAGGGAAAGAAAACAAACACTGGGGCCAGGCCAAGCACCAAAGATCCTGCTGAAGGCCCCTGGTCTCCACCCTAGGATACACACCGGTGTCCACAGGATTGATGGGCTCAGCCCTGCTCAGAAGCTTCTACCAGCTCACCACTGTCACTCCTGTTCCTCACTGCCTGGAGACTCCAGACAGCAAGAACTCTTCTGCCTAGAGTTAGTTTTGCTCCATGAGGCACTCTTTCCTTTCTGGAGAAATCTGCCCAGCCTGCTGCTCTGGCTCCAATATCACACTTCCCTTTCAGCTTTTGAATTTCAAAGCAAATCTGAGACTGACTGCAAACAGATGGATGGGGTCATAAAAATCCCCAAGCAGGGAGCAAAGAGGCTCCGGTCGTAAAGGAGAGGCTCCCTGGAAGAACGCATGTGCCCTGGAAGAGCGCATGTGCCCTGGAAGAGCGCATGTGCCCATGCTGCCTTCCTCCCTCTCCGCCTTCTGTGAGCACTCTGCAGCAAAAACACACATCTTTCTCACCTTCCCCTCTCCAAACCCTACTGGCCTTCAAACCTCAACCTCATTCTGTCTTTCCCAGGAAGCTTTTTGTGGCTTCCTCTCTCAGACGCTAACTTCCCTACCTAAACAGCCACCAGATTCTCCCTGAATCATAGCACCTCCAACTTCCTGGACTCGTGGTCTCGATCATATACATTTTGCTATATGACTGGCAAGGACTTTACGTGTCTTAACCTCTCCAAATCGATTGTAGGCTTAAAAATGGGAAAGCCTCCTCTTTTTGACAAGTCCAACTAGTACTTTATATAGTTTAAATGACAATGGTAGGAAGTGAGTAGAGTCACCACTGTTAGCTGATGTGAGGATCTGTCATAAAGCGATTCAGGAAATGTCCTTCGGCTGGAGGGGGTTGGGGCACTATCAGGGTGCTTAGCTGCTCCCAAGAAGAAAGTAACTGAACGATCTCAGATGGAGTTTCAAAAGGAACACCGAGATGAATTGTTGGAGGTGTGGAGTTTATTAGAAGAGTTATTAATGCCACCAACAGGCAGACAGATAAGTAACAGTATGGCTGGGGCTCTGAGGAGAGTCCAGACCCCAGCACCAGACACAACATGGCGGGGGCTCTGAGCAGAGGAATCAGAGCCCACATGGCAGAAGTGGGAGTCTCTTCTTTTACCTTTCTGAGGATGGGTAGGTTTCACAGTGCCAGCCAGCAGCCATGCTCTCTGATTCTCATGCAGAAGGCAACATAGGGAACAGGATGTGTGATCACCAATACCAGCTTTGATGTCACCTCCCTTCTCCAGGTGAGAGATCCTGCACCTGGAAGTCAGCTAGGAGTGGGAGGGGTACACAATATCTCAATAGGGTGCCTGTCTGTATCTGTGAAGGAGGAAGGCTGCTGCCTCTGCTGTGACCTGAGCAGCAGCTAGAGCCTAATATTGCATTCTTACAGTGACTCCATTCTAAAGGATGCCCTATTGTGTCCGTGGAGTGCAGAACACTTCCTCTTGGCAGAGAGAACAAAGAGACGAGACACAGGGCAAGCGGGGTAAGAAAAGTAAAGTGAATTGTACATCACAGGCTTTAGAGTCAGATGGACCCGGGCTCAAATTCTTATTCTGCTCTTCATGAGTGTTAGATCCTGTGCAAGTAATTCAACCTCTCTGAGTCTCAGTGTTTTATCTGTAAATGAGAATAATAGCAAAATCGACTCTACAGGCTTTCTAAGGGCTGGACCTGTGTCACCTAGTACCTAAAGAGGAAAGCTGTCTTCCTGGTGTCCTTGAGAATGAAGACCTCACCCTTGATGACCCAAGGTTCCGTGAAGTGAGATGATTTGACCACGGTCACTCAACCAAAACTCAACCAATGTCAAATTCCATGCCCTGCAGGCTTACCCACCCTGATGTTTCAGATGAGAGGGAAGCACTTGAGATGAATTAACGTCTAAGGTAAGAAGATGGTACTTGGAATTTTTCCTAGTATCTCCAAACCACAGCTGAGGTTCCAAAAAGACAACACGTCTCCAGTAGAGAAAGGAACCAGTTGCTGAGGTAGGGAAAAACTGGTTCTGGCTCAGAACTTCCACACACTAACTACCCAATAACAACCAATGGGAAGTCTTACAATAACTAGTAGTGATGGATAAAAGCCATTGAATCTACACGAGTGACCCTACAGGGGTGTCTATAGCTCATTGAAGGCATGGTTGGAAGAAAATGAGTCTTTCCTCTTTTACCCAAGTGCAGTCAGATCAATAAGCAGGTTACATTTGGAAGCCGAGCCACTGGAGGGGGCCACACATGCAGAAGGAAAGAGGAATCCAAAGCAGATTGTCCTGAGGTTCTGCCCTCAGCCATTCTGGGTAATCATTCTTCCTGGGTCACTTAGAAGGGACAAGGGAGACCCATCTCAGAAGTCAGTGATGTGGCACTTCAAAACAATTAAGCATAATTATGACTATGTTAACTGCGTAGCAAGTTGTGTGTAATTTTCATTCCGAGGTATGACTTAAACGCTCCAGAAATGAAAGTCCAAATTACTTAAGCAACAACAACAACAATAAAATGCCCTGCAGGCCTTGCGGTGTAGACCCATCTTGGCTGAGTTTAGATTGTGGAGTCGGGAATGAATGCAATCTGCACTTGATAGCAGTTCATTTCACTAATGAATTCCTCAGAAGAAACCCTGAAGAGCGCATCTCTCCAGCTCAAAGTAAGACTTTAATTCACTCCCTTAGCACTTAATCCCATGTCTCACGTGGGAAATGCCAGTATGGAACATCCATTGAGAGCCGGGTGTATGCTGCATGCTTGTAGTCCTAGCCAGGTACAGGAAGCTGAGGTAGGGGGATCTTGAGTTCAGGACCATTCTACACACACACACACGCCCCTCTGTCTTAGGCCTTTGTTCACCAGTGCTTCCATCAGGGTACCGCTGTTAAACCATCTCATGCGTTCCACCAATGATCCTGAGAAATCAGGGCTCCTGGCCCCAACTCACAGACATGGATTCGAAAGATGAGAGAAGTGGCTGAAGAGCATCCTGGGTCAGAGTTTCCACACCACCCCTTCAGCCACCTTCTAGCTAGGAAGTCTGAGGAGAGGTTCTCATCTTTTCAAACCCTCAGCATCCGTGTCTACTCCTTCTCCTGGCTTATCCATGCTACCATATCACATGGCTCTCGTTGCCCTTCCCTGAGATCCTAGCATCTTCCTGTGCTGGAGCTTTGTCCTTCTCTCCTCTGCCCAGGGTGTCCATCTTCCCAGCATTTGTCACCTTCCCCCTGCCCTCTTCACACTCTGCACTAAACCACTTTCAGCAACATCTCTGGGCACCCCAAAATGTTGCACCTAGACTCTGCCCTTCCCCCTACATTAGCTATTTCCTGTATCGACAGTCACCTTGATAGTGCATTGTAAATCTCTTTATGAGCCTGGCATCCACCGCACACCCCGCTAGAACACATAGTCCCTGTACTGACATCCTTCCTGCCTCTCCGCATCTGACTCTTGAGCTGCCTCTCAAAACCCTGCGGTGTCACTTGAAAGCTCTGATGCAATGAAGTTGGACTTCTCTATTTTAATGAGGTGTGAAAAATCAGAGCCCAAGTCCAGCCAAGACTCCCATTCAGGACCTCACCCGCCAGCCAGATCTTAGATGCGCACTCTGTGGGAGTCCCCAGTCAGGCTCTGAGGAACCATGGATTAATAAAACGTGCTCTTTAGAGTACAACCAGAATCTGCACTAGAGAACTCTCTGGCCGACTGTGAGGGGCCCACCAGTTAACAGCAAGCTTTCCTGACTGTGTACTGTACCGCGTTTGACTATAGGTCATGGCTCTGGGTTATAGGGCCAGAAATCAGTCGAGACAATACTAACGCCATGAAAGTGGATTGAGTTCATCTGTCTGCTCAGCCTGGGAGAGATAACAGAAACACATGGAGAGTGGGTCGGGTCCTCAAGGGCTTCACAAGAACAACCTGTGATAGCTGTGCTTTCTCTGTAAACAACTGTATTAAGTCTATAGGAAGAAAGTGTGAAAGGAGAAGTAGCAAGCAGGCAGATAACAAAAAAACAAAACCACCATGAAACCAGGGGCTCACCCAGAGATGACTGGCGTGGCCTTCCATCATCAACTCAGAGGCAACATTATCAACTCAGAGGCTTGCAAGCATCCGGCAGACAGCATCTGGGGAAGATGAGGCAAGTAACTGGATTTCCCAGTTGAGCCGCCCTCCACGATGAGCTATGAGCTTCCCAGGGACGAACTTCTGCTTCTCTCTCTCAATGACACTTTTATGTCATGGGATGAAAAATAACCTCAGATGTTTCCTTCCGGTTGTTCCTGAGGACACAATGCTTTCACTCTAGGGCTCTTTTACTTTCCTCTTCCCTTCATGTCACAGAGTGGGACAGGGCCACCCCATTCTTTGGACAAGGGGTCTTAGAGGACTCATTGAGACTACCACGCTTGGCTCTGAGATGGAGGAATCAACCTGCTTCCAGAGCCAGCTTGTCACTAAATGCAAACAGCACAGGCTAACTTACAAATCCCGTGTACTTTACAGCATCACAGCTGCGCACGGATGCGCTGAGGGTGGTGGTTTGCGGACAAACACAACTGAAGGGGAGGAGCTGACTTGCGAGCTAGTGATGGAGAGGTCAGAGATTCAGTAAACATGGAGATGAGAGGGGACTAAGAAGGAGAAAGTGGAGCCTCTGCCTATGTGTGGGATGCCCTGCCTTGTGCTCCATTCCATAGCCTCCCTCAAAGCCTTAGGCTGGATGTGGATTGTACTCCATCACTCCAAGAGGGCAGGATCACAGAGGGACTTTAGGAGCACCATGAAGGAAAGGGCAGCAGCAAGGAGGCTGGCTGGCCACAAGGGAGCATTGAAAGGAAGAGGAAGAGCAGAAGCAGTGGGAGGAGGAAGCAGGAGCTGGCCTGGAAGGCAAGTTGCTTTCAGGTCTGATTGCAGAAAGGCCATGCATGCTGTCTGCCAAGATCCCTGGACCAGCCTAACCTAGGATTGGCCATACCCATGTCCTGCACAGACTGCAGTCACAGAGCTTGGAAAAGCGCTGTCAGAATCAAGCATTCAGGTTGCAAAGCACCCACGGGGGCCCACCCAACCTGGAGCACTAGAGTGCAGTACAGGAGTGCAATCAGAGAAGGCCTGCAGAGAGGACACTGCAGGAGCTGTGTCATCCCTGAGAGATGAAGCCATTCCTGCTGACGGGGGAACCTAGGATCCAGCTGGTTTCATCAGGAGACAGACCTCACCTACCTTGTGCTTCCTCGGCCCTGTCAGCCCCTTTCCTCCTTGTTCTGCTGCTGCTCCATGTACCAGGCTTTTTCTTTGGGGCCACCAACCAGCTCCGAAATCACGACACGGAGACTTCTTATTACTTATGGGTGTTTGGTCTGAGCTTAGGCTCATTTCCTGCTAGCTCTTATAGCTTAACCTGGTTCTCTTCACCTGTGGTTTGCCTTGGGGCTTTTTGCCTTCCTTTCTGTATATCATACTTTCCTGCTGTCTCTGTGGCTGGCAGGCGGCTGCCTGGCTTCTGGCCCTGGGTGTGTTCCTCTCTCTCTCCTGCATTCTCTTCTCCTCTCTCTTCTTCTCCTGTTTATTCTCTCTGCCTCCCAACCACACTTATCCCTCTCCTGCCTAACTATTGGCTGTTCAGCTTTGTCTTAGACCAATCAGATGCAAGGTGAAACAAATGAAACACACCTTTACATAGTTAAGATAATATTCCCCAACAGCTCCACTTGTGGTTCTTCCTAAGCCCCGTGGCTCTCCTTCACAAGAAAAAGTCTGCATCCTTTTTCACTGAGCCCTTTGGTTTGAGTTTCCTCAGATAGCTGCCCCACTCCAGGTCCCCAATCCCAGACAAACCAAGTGCTCCCACACATTCCCCCTAGTTCAGCAAGAGAGGACCCTTCTTTCTTTCAGGGCTCATCTTCCTACTTACACACAGGACAATGGTTTTCTCCTTTTACTTGTCCCGGGACCTTGAGCTGTTCGTTGCCTTTCTTCTTTGCTCCCAGCCTCTCCAACTTCTTTAGTGCTGCCTTTCGATATAAAAGCAGGAGCAAGAGCCCCTCAGTGCCAAGGGTGTGGAAAAAGCACCTGGGCCTTAAGATCAGAAACTGTGACCAGTGTCTTCTTTGGCGTTTTCCAAGAAGGATCTCTGTTCCCGAAGCCAGTTTGGACTTCTGTTCCAGTTTAGTTAGAAATATGAAGAAACCGAAAACTGTTGTTTTTGCGCTTGAATAGAATTGATCACACAGGCTGCCCTATGGGAAGATGCACTTCCACCAGGAAGCTAACCACAAAGGTAAGGCCTCTGGTGACACATTCAAGCCCAGACCAAAGCAAGGTTTGACGACATCCTTCCTCAAAGGTCCTCCTCAGCTTAGTTGTCATTTTCTCTCTCTCTCTCTCTCCTCTCTCTCTCCTCTCTCTCTCTCTCAAGTCGCAATGAGGTTCTGCCATGTGCACATGACAGGAAAGATTCAGTGAGCCTCTTTAGCCACCTTCAACTCCCTAAGAAGCAATGGAAACATTTCCATCTGCCTCTTAGATTTCAAGGTGAATTTTAGAATTAGAAGTTGTTGTTTAAATAGTATTTGCTTTGAACACATAAGTAAGTCTCAAGGCATGCCACCTCTGCCTCTGCTAACCCAAGCTGCCTGGATGCCTGGAGTAGAGACCGTGTTGGTGACCACACCTGTGCTTGACAGGGGGTCTGTCCTCTATCAGTCACACAGTGAGACAGACCACCCACATTATGGAAGCCTCCGCTGCAAGTCTTTTCTCTGCCCATATGTAACCACTGCCTGCACTCAGCTTAGCTGTCACACTGTAGATTCTTCTGAGCTGAGTATCAGTGTCCACAATGCAGAGTGGCTGAGTTCGGTCCATGTATGTTCCTTCTTCGCAATCACCAAAATGCAAACTCCTTTAGGTTCACTAAATCAACTGGGAAGATCAAGTCATAAGGTTGAACAAAAATCAATGGAAGGAGGTAGCTACAGCCCTCGCTGTGAAAGTGTGTGGCAAAGCCTATGGCTGTGGAATCCTGCTACATGGGGTGAAGAATTGGGGCCAGAAATGAAAATGAACCCAGTGGCCAGCGAGTCCTGTCTCAGCTGTCTGAGACCATGTCTCTGTCACATGGGGAAGGTGAACTTTTCCGGCAGTTACATAATGAGCCTGAGGTAGACCCAGGATCGGAGTGCAGACCTCTGGCCATTTAGGCCACTGACCAGGTGGTCATGGAAGGATCACTTGGACTTAAGGTCACATTGACCTTAGGGACTGCTCTGGGCTTTCTACGTGGCCTTCACAAGCCCCTTTCCTTCTCTGTCCTTAGGGTGTTCCCTCTGGCACACCAGTCAGAGCTAAGCTATGGGCCCTCTACACTCACTTATCCGCTTAGCAGATACCTATCCCGTCACAGGGCTCTGCAGGATTGTCATCGAGTCTTCTGGTCTACTCAGAATCTCCCCATCACCTCTGCCCTCCTGTGAGTGCTGGGCTCCTGGTGAGCTGGACTCTCTACACAGGAGAGCTGTGGGTGCTCTCCTGTCAGACATCAGCCTCCACAGGACTTCGGTGTCAAGCAATCCCACTTCATCGTTCTAGTGCCTGCCTTCTTGCCCTCCATTGCATACCTTACCCCTCCCCACAACCTCTGACCCCCTGCCTCCTCCCTAGGTGCTGTGCAACCTTGCCTCCCACTTCACAGTAAAAGCAGAAACCCTCCAATGAACCCCCTCCCCTCTGCTCACATGCTGGCCTGTCCTATCCTCCCCTGCTTCTGCCTCCCCTCCAACACTTCCCCTCCAGCTGAGCAAGAACCCTCTTGCCTCACTCCTTTACAGGGTTACATCATCCATTTTCTCTTTCTTCAGCTGACCCCTGCCAAGCAGATCGTGAGTGGCCATGTTTCGACACATTCAAGCCTTTTACACCTTAAAAAGAAAATACTTCCCTGAACCCAACAGCCCCTCCCAGCTGCCATTGATTCTCTTCTCTCTTTCTGTTGCTGTGGAGTTTCTTAGCTGTGGTTTGGACAGAAGCAGAACTGACAGTGCTAAAAACACATCACAAAGAGTCCTGCACACAAATGTTTATAGCTGCCTTAGTCATAGTAGCCAAATCCCGGGCATGACTTTAGTCTTGCCCGCTGTGAGTAGAGAAATGTGTGAAATGCATAGTTGGCACTCTTCACAGCCATCGGGTTGAAGTGCTACTGCAGATCCACACGTTTTCTGCAGGGAGCAGACACTTCCATGCAGAGTCTCATAGCTCATCTCTTTCCCTCGTAGCTGAGGGAAAGGAGGCAGATACAATACACTGAGTTCATATAAAAGCCTCAAACAGGGAAACTAACAGATAGATCTATGTAACAAGGAGCGCCCTGGGGCCAGCGGTTCAGAGAAAAACTGGCTGCAGAGGGGCACAAGGGAACGTGGAGGAGTGATGGACATATACAGCTGATTGGAATAGGGAGACCACTGGTGTATGCATTTCTCAAGACTCATCGGATGCCATCACATTCAAGTCGACTTAAGCATTAGAGATGTGCACAGGTGATGGGCAGGTGGGTAGATTTCCTTGCTTACAAAAGTGCCAGGACAGAGACCCTAGACTGGGTCTCCCCCATCACCTCTGTCACTGCTCCTGCTACTCCCCCTCTCCTGGTGCCATGGCAACAGCCTCTCCACCCGTTTCATAACACTGTCACTTCCTACTACCCATCAGCATTTTTGCTGCCCTGCTAACCAGGACTCCTTCCACAACCATCATCACTATGGAAACATTCCTCTGGGTCCTTCCTCTCCTGCTTGACGAGCCCCAATTTTCCAGTCTGAACGAGACTTGAGCCCTGCACTGGAATTTTCCCAGATCCAGGTCAGCCATGAAAACAAGTTCCTGTTATCTGCCTTGTGTTGTGTGTGATGGGAGGTAGCCCTGCTTCTCAGCAACAGTTGAAGTCAGGGAGTTCTCCAAACATAGGACAAGAAGCTATGGGCAGCTAAAATGAATGGGAGGCACGGATCCTTCACCCTCAAGTCTCAAAACACTTGTCTTCCCTGAACCCCTCAATCCCACCTCCCATACACTCTCCCATTGCAGGCTAGAATACGCAGCCCCCATGCAAATTCAGCTTGCTAAAGTCACCAGGGGCCTCCCTGTCACTTAATCGAACAGGCATGTTCATGTGCTAGCTACTCCTCCTGAAGCCCCATCTTCTACAGGTTCCTGAGGCTTCACCACATCCTCAGTTCACTCCTTCCGTTTCTGTTCAGCCTACTTCACGAGAACACCCTCATCTGCCCCCTTAAAACACTAAGCTCCTCAAGGCCCACCCAAAGCTGTCTTTCCCACTTCACACTTCTTACTGGTGACTCACGGCACTCTCTCTGGTCCAGGCTTCTTCTCCAAGATTCAGACCTGCTCAGCATCTACACTTAGAATACTCTAAAGCAATATACTACATTCTTCTCTTTCTTCTAAGACAACAGAGAAAAAGACATTATGGACCCTACGGAAGGAGAGAAACAGCTCAGCCTAGCCCCTGTGAATACAGATTGTAAAACTGCTACAAACCTGCTCTGGAAAAGTCATCCCAATACAAATCCTAGGAAAAGGCACCCTGGTAAGCAGTTGGGTCAAAATATCCAACATAATCCTGCAGATTCCCACCCTAGCAAAGTCCCAGCTTGAGAAAAGTTCTGCTAGGCCAGTGGTGCCTGAGCCCAACATGCTCTCCACAAGAAAGAAGGGACAAGGTGTACACACCATCCTGTAGCAGACAGGCCCAGAATGACCCAGTGGGATGGCCACACCTGCCAGAGGGAGGAAATTGCCTCCTTACATGCCCTTCCCGCTCCTGAGCCAAGGAAGGAATAGTGGGATGAGATTATGACTGTCCCTACAAGGGTGTCAAAAGTCAAGTGCCTGGTCATCTCATCCAAACCTGATCATTGTTCAAAGGCTACCGCCCCCATGATGGCACCAACATCCATCCCTCCAGGTGCCAATGTCAGCTGTCCACCCTCACTCACTAGCTGTGATCTGTCCACTTTATACCTCTGTGTGGGGCTCATCTCTCCCACCAAGTTCCACAGTCCCTTAACTGAAACAGCTGCATTGCCTGATACACAGCCTCCTCTCTGGCTAACCTCAAAGTCATTCCTGTCTTTAGACCAAAGTGGTCTTCTCCACGAACAACTCTATACCCAGCTCCCACCTTGCACAAAGCCCTCCAGCCCTTTCCATACTCTCAGGATAAAGGCCCAAATCTCTGGTCTGAATAAAGTGCTGTGTGGGCTTCACCCTGTTTCAGCTATACCCTCCCACACATGTCCGTCTGGCTCCTCTCAGCACAGACCTCCTTTGCAGCTCGGCTTCCTCCCTCATCTCTTTTCTTATTCACTCTCGGCTACTTCAAACTGCACCTCTACTAGACAGCCATCCTTAGCTATGCTCCCTTCCAGACCAGCTCAACTCCTTCACCCTAGGCCTCCAAAGTCCCTCTCAGGCACAGCATTGGCCACTCCCACATCTCATAAGCCACATGGTTCCAGGGATGCAGCTGCTCAGCTGCTACTTTATCTGCATCCCACCATGACAGACCTCGGATGGAACCCAGTAGCCCCTCATTGAGTGGGTGAATGAGTGAGTTAATGAACAGATGAATGAGACCTTAGCCTAGTTCATCTCTTCTGGATGAAGCACGACCTGTGGCTTCCATTCCTCTCTTTTTCTCCCCCCTCCCTTCTCTTTCCCTTTCTCCCTCTCCTTCATCTGCTTCATCCCATTCCTTTTTCTTTCTTTCTCTCCCAAATTCCTAGTAGCTCTGCCCAAATACCTCAGCCCAAAAATTTTACAGCCACAGTGCCACCTAGAGTCCACCCATGATATGGACCAGTGGCCTGAAAGTCCAACCCAGTCCAGCCCAGTTCTGCCCAGTCCGGCACAGTCCAGCCCTGTCCAGCCCAGTCCAACCCAGTTCCGTCCAGTCTAGCCCTGTCCAGTCTAGTTCTTCCCAGTCTGCCCAGTCCAGCAGTCCATCCCAGTCCAAACCAGTTCAGCCAAGTCCAGCCCTGTCCAATCCAGTCTAGCCCAGTCCAGTCCTGTCCTGTTCTGTACATTGTTCTAGGTATATGTCTGCTGCTCCTTCAGTTCCCTAAGTGCCCCATGGAGACTTTAAACCGAAAACTGAAGCAGGGCAGGGAAGAGTGCGGGCAGGGCTCCCAGTGGTATCTTCCTCCAGCATCCCGCCTGCCTGCCCTTTCGTTGCTCTGCAGCTCCATTCCCCTCCACTCAACTTTAGCCTACCATTTCAACTGACATTGCAATGCCACAGCAACAATGCTTAAGGGCCCATGCAAGACCTCAGGTGTAACTTCTTGACACCAAGGAAACTGTTTGAGAGGAAGCAGGTGCTTCTCTTAGCCTAAACTACCAGTTCTCCAGAGTCACCATTGTTATTTAGATCAAGAGTCTTAAAGTTCATGTAGCAATCCTATCCCTGGAAGTTTGTGCATAAGGGTGCATGACGCATTAAGGTGTGTAGTAGTAAGTAAGCAGAAATAACCAATGTGCCCCCAAACTGAAGAATGTGTATATAACTGTGGCATATACATATCTATGCTTAAGGGTGCTTGGCACATCAAGGTCTATAATAACTTACTATTACTACTTAATAGTAAGTAGGCAGAAGCAGCCAACCTGCCCCACACTGAAGTCAGGGTAAGTAATTATAGGATGTGCAGCCTCTGAAAATAAAGCACAGGAGTGTTTTACCATAACACGAGAGCTGCTTTGTAAGCTAAACGGGGATCAGAAAAAAGAAATTAAACCTCCCTTGAGTGCAAATTGTTATCTCCACCATGTAAACTAACAATGGGTATAGGAAGAGTCTAGTGCGACCAGATATTCTCGGTAGTTATTCTGACAGCCTTGTTTTCTAACTTGCTTTTCTCTGTCCTGAAATTTCCATGATGAGCTTATGTTAACTCACAATGAACTGTTACAACAAATCTGAGAGAAAATGCAAAGTGAACTATTCATAATAAATCTACAATTATTTATTTTTCTGAATAGTTCATCAGAGACTCGAACTGAGATATCTCCAGACATTTCTTCTCCAGAGTTCTGAGGTCCTCTGAGACTCATCAGATTCAAGATCAAGAAACCCAAGTGCATTTCCAGGGCCTCAGTCAGCATCTTCTGGGTCTTAGTGATGTGAGAAGATACCTCACTTGCCATTTGACCCCATAGATGGTGAAGATAGCTCACCTGCCATTGAACCCCATAGATGAGGAAGATACCTTACCTTAAGCATAGATATGTATATGCCACAGTTATATACACATTCTTCAGTTTGAGGGCACATTGGTTATTTATTTCTGCTTACTTACTACTACACGCCATTGGACCCCATAGATGGGGAAGATACCTCACCTGCCATGAACACCTACCTGTCTTGCTGCCTGCTTTGTCTCACTCACATTGCTTCGCTCCCAATGCAGCGACACCTTGTGTTGTGGTCATGTAATTACAGAGCAGGCACTGGGTGGGTCTACTCTATAGAACCAGATACCAGGTAGGAGGACATTTAAAATCTGCTGAATCTGAATCCTTCAGTGTTTGGTGTTTAACTTACTCTGCTTCATTTAAGTTTTCAACCAATAAGGAGTAGAATGGCATTATTGTGCCAATTTTACAGAGAAGAGGAGAGAAGAAGAGAAGAGAGGAGAGGAGAGGAGAGGAGAGGAGAGGAGAGGAGAGGAGAGGAGAGGAGAGGAGAGGAGAGGAGAGGTCCTGAGGTCAGAAGCTGCAACATTCGAGAGAGCAGGCCCTGCACCTCACATGGGCAACACAATAGAGCCAATCCCATTGGCAGAGGTGTGAGTGAGCCAGCCCCAATATTGTGAGTAGGGAAGAGCTCACAATACTTACCTGTCATATAGCAGCATGGATGAGAGAGATGCCCACCCCATCCCCACCACACATCAACACCTGAGACAGGTGGGAGAGCTGGCCCTGAGGTCATAAGAGTGGGAGAGCCGTCTCTGCCCCTCATCTGCTGCAGCACTCAGGATAAGTGGCCCCTACACCATGCCTGGACAACACAGTATTAGCTGATCCTGAAGGTGTCCGCATGGGAGATCTGACCCTGAGGACATGAAAGCGGGAGAAATGATCCCACTCACTGCTCAGCTCTGCCAGGGGTTAACTTGCCAGGGCAAGGCAGGAGAGCTCACCCTGGTGGGCTCTCACTCTGGTGAGAACAAGGGAGAGCTGGTGGGCTGACCTACCCTACAACTAGCAGGCCCAGAACCAAGTTATTGTTGGCCCACCCCAATATCCACCCCATCTGTGATCTGCTGGAGCACATGAAGAGTCCAATCCTGTAGACCCAAAGCTGCAGGATTTCCACAACACAGGGCAACAGCAGGATAACCAAGAGGAGTTCCAGTAAGGGTCCAGCATCAATAGTGCAGCAGAAACCAGAGGCCTCAAAACAGACCAATGACTCTTCGCAATGAACACTTGCAAGTGGAGATGGGCAAAAGGGTTTCCTGTGTATATAGACCTAATGCAGGTCTTGGACAGGGAAGGTGTCAATGCATGCTATGCATGCCCTTACCCCCAGTCTTCCCTCAAGTCTCTAGACTTGGTAAACCACATTCAAATCACTTATGTCTGTAGCTGTCTCCCCACTCGGCTATAATCTATCAGGAGGAGGTATAATCTCTGATTTACCTCTGAATGAATCCCCAGTACCTAACACAAGATCAAAAGGTATGTTAGCACCATGAGTACCCTGGAACATGCTGATAGAAGAGATCTTTTAAAATGTAATGGATAATGCATGGCTATATTCTAAAAAAGGAAGTGTCAAAAAAAGACACCTGACTCCCCTGCTCCACACCTCAATTTGCTCTGACACTATTTGAATTGTTCAAGGGCATACAAATAGATAAAGCTTCTAAATACTTTAAAAGGGAAAGTATAGGGGCCAGAGAGACCGATCAGCAGTTAAAAGCACTTGTTACTCTTACAGATGACCAGGACTCAATTCCTAGCACCCACGTGGTGCTCATAGCCACCCCTAACTCCAGTTCCAGGGGATCCAATGTCCTCTTTTGGACACTGTTGGCACCAGGCATGCATGTGGTACAAATATGTACATGCAGGCAAAACTCTCATGCACATAAACTAAATCAATGTGAAAGAAAACTTTAAAGAAAAGTGTTAAGCATTGGAATGAGGACTCAGTGACTATTTCAAGAAAGGAAGAATAGGAAACTATGGGGGAATCTCACTTTGACATTTGGATGAAATTTTTCAGTAAGATACTAACTAGCAGAACACAGAAGAACACTAAAAGATTATTGTTTTTTCTATGTAATTCAGTACCTTCTACACAAATTGGTTAGTGTTAAGTATTGTATTAGTGGGAGTTAATATGAATGGGAAGTTGTGGACTATTGAGCCAGCATTTTAGAAACTTAGATAGCTGAATTATTAGAGTCCAGGAGTTCAAGACCAG
This sequence comes from Ondatra zibethicus, assembly GCA_004026605.1. Lineage (NCBI taxonomy): Eukaryota > Metazoa > Chordata > Mammalia > Rodentia > Cricetidae > Ondatra > Ondatra zibethicus. The sequence continues at coordinate 62,787 of PVIU01005339.1, read as the reverse complement.
CCTGAGCAATATAATGAGATTCACCAAACAAAAAAAGGGGGATGAGGAGTAGGAAGGGGGAGATAGAGATTGTTATTTATATTTAAAGACCTAGTAAGAAAATTGAGGTGACATTCTCCACTGACTGTGATAAAATATTTGATAGAACTCAATCATTCTTGATGAGAAATACATATAATGCATATATACATATATATGTATGTATGTATATATTTATAATGCAAACAGGTTGTCAATGAACCCAGTGCACATGCTCATAATTCCAGACATTCAAGCTGAGGCAAGAGGATTATGAGTTCAAGGCATGCCTGGGCTACAGAGTACGTTCAAGGTCAACCTGAGCAACTTAGTCAGACCCTGTCTCTAAAAATAATAGAGAGTTGGGACCACTGTGTTGTCAGCAGTGCCTGCCTAGTATGGAGAAAATCCTAGGTTCTGTACCATATTTGTTTTTGTACAAAGGAAGATATTTCCTAATGATATTTTCATACCAAAGCATTCTTTGATGTCCCAGAAGCACATGCTCTGAGATCCAGGAGAAAGGCAAGAATACTTGCTATTGCCATCACTTTCTTAGTTTTGGAGACACTTGTTACAGAGAAAGGAGTGAGGAACTGTTTCTTCTCTACTTTTAATGGTTCCTTCCTCTCAAAAGGACCCCCAAATACAGTAATAATCCTGGCTTGTTCATTTATCCACTCCAGGGAAAATGGGGTGAGTTTAGGAGCCTTCTTCCTGGGGAAGAGAGAGAGAGACCTAGAGAATTAATATGCATTCAATTAGATGCTATAGGGGGAAACCTACAATATCAATAATAATGATAAAATACCTAGAAATAATCTTAACTAGAAATGTTCAAGATCCCTGTGAAGAAAACTTTAAGGCACTCCTGAGAGACATAAACACATGCTTGAACAAAGGGGAGGGCAGAGCACATTTCTGACTGAGAAGACACAACATCATAAATATGTCAGTTCTCTCTAGGTCAAAACCACATGTCACGCCATCCCAGTGGAAAGATCAAGAGTATTTTTTAAATGAATAGTCAATCCTAAGGTCTGTATTGTAAAAATATATATGTGATAATATTCCAGAAAGGTCTAAAAGGGAAAAGCAGTGAGGAATACTGACCCTGCATTTGAAGCAGTCCTCACAAAGCCGTATGTATTAAGGCAACTCACCCCTGGCACACAGATTCAACAGAGCCCATTGGGAAGCACAGCACCGAAAGACATATGGAATTGTGCATTGTAAAGCTGGCCTCGGAAATCAGCAGAGAAAAGATGAATTATTCACTAGCTGATATGGAACCAACTAGGTAGCCTTCTAAACTAAAGCTGGGTTTAACTTCACACCTCACCCCAAATGGCTCAAAGATTTGGATCCGAAAGATGAAAGTTCACAAGAAGTGAGGGAGGGCAGTTTTATAATCCGTGAGGAGGACTTTTCTACATATGATAAAGATGACATTTCACGTGAAAAGAAAAAACAGGATAAACTTGACTGTTAACAAAAAAAACTATAAAGTTTCTTCAGTGATAAGAACACTCAATAAAAATATCAACAGTGTTTTCAACTTCACAAACTCTAAAGTTCATATGGAAACATTAACGTGTAACAATCACTCCTAAGGAATTGCAGCCCAAATGCTAGCCTAGGAAAGTACTTTCTTCTCGTATCACAGGCCATAATCAATTTCCTTTAAAGTATAAACTGTAAAGATCAATTGAAAGCATAAATGATGCACCTAGACAAAGTGTGATGCTCATAGTTAGAGAAAAACTGTTCTGAATTGTAAGAAAGATGCCCACGGCCACAGGAACCAGAGACATGCCAATGAAGCCTCAGTAAAATCTATTTGGTACCTACCAGCCTGGAAATCATCATAAAGCTTGATACTATTCTCTGTCGGCAAGATGTGTGGAAGACACCAGCCACTCATTGTCAAGGTGTCTAACCAAGGCAGCTTGCTCCCCTGAGGGCAGTTTCACAACACTGGCAAAATACATAGTATATCCTGTGCGCCTTGCCACCATATCCAGGGACTTGTCTCGCTGATACAGTTACACCCAGGCAAAGAGATGTCTGTACCAAAGTTGCTTTCTGAAGCATCTTCATAATAGTATATAATTAGAGCCAAGCAGCTGTTAGTTCTTTGGGAAGGTTAAGTATGGTAAGGTCTATCTGTCATTGTTATTCTTTGTAACAATTCTTTGTGAAATTCTATAGGATGAGCTGTATGATACATTATAGAGTGTGAAAAGGGAGCTCAAAATGTTCAGTGTGGTGAACTGCCCTTGGGAATCTGCAAGAAGCAGGAGAAGACAGTATATTCACATCCACTTGCAAGGGCAGGAACTAGCTCTGGATCTTTTCGAGGGCAGTAGTGGCAGGCAGCTTGAGCTGGCCGTAAGGTGTCCTGCATTCTGTGTCACTAGTAAAACAAAATCTGTGTGTCATTTCTGCCCTAGAGTTAGAATAGTCATTTGTTCGGGGGAAAGTGAAAAGCTGGCGGTTAAGTAGTACTATATAAAGTTCCTTTGGAGGGGGTGTCTGCATAGCTTGGGAAAATTTGGACATAATAATTGTCATGCATGGCCGTGGTGAGTGCTGTGCTTCTGTGGATTTGAATCATCCTCTTTGAAACAGCAAAAGGATAAGAGGGCCCTTGTTGCTGTTGTTTTCTCTGTGTGAATTGGACTTCACTGTGCTGGTGTGTGTGTGCGTGTGTGCGTGCGTGCGTGCGTGCGTGCGTGCGTGCGTGTGTGTGTGTGTGTGTGTGTGTGTGCGTGTGTGCGTGCGCGCACAAAGGCTTGCCTGCAGCCCAGTCTTCTCGTGGCATTTTCTCTTCTCGAATGATTTTGTCAAGCGGACAGAAATCACATATCCTAGCGGATCCCCAAAGGTCTGAAGCACCATTATCTCTGTCCCAAGCGACATGATGCAAAAGCTGAAACCAACAGAAGAGTTGTAGTCCCAGCACTAAGACTTTATCGTTGACATGGAACCCACGGTCCTAAGCTCTGAACTACTCTCTGCTGCAAAGAACTGGGGCCTCTTAGAGGAGGTCAGATCCACAGCATGCAGAGAAACTAGACCATAAGAATAGAAATAGAAATAGAAAGAGCCTACTGCTCTTTCCAGAAATCAGGGCTGCCTTAGAGATCAGTAAAGTATTTTTTTTTAAACAAGGAGCCAGCTTGCAGCACCTGCCAGTGGCAACCCGGTGGTCATCTGAACAGCACACAGAAAAGAGAGGGGCCAGAGAAAGGATAAGTTCACAAAAAGCTGTGGATTATTGATGGTACCAAAGTTAATTTAAAAAAACATATAGAAAGGTGGTTATGGTGCAAAGGTAAGCAATAAGAAAGTCACTTTTATTATTTCTGCAAGTTGGACGATGTTTACATATGGGTATTTTACTTTTCCAGTAAATGTCTTTCTTTATGAAGCATTGTTATCTGTATGTTTCTAGCTATGAAAACAGGAAGGAAAAGACACAGGAAACCATGAAGTCATGAAAGAGGCAAAGACCATTAGGTGGAAGATGAGCCCCCACTTAGCCAGCCAGCCAAGCAGGCAGCCTCTGCAGAGCCAGCGCCAGCGCACCACAGCGGCCAGGTGTTCCACCGTGATGAATTAGCTGCGTTCTTAGGGAGGAGAAGAGACATGCAGACTCAATCCCTCATCTCCTGGGAAGCCTCCAGATGACCCCACTAATTATAAGATAATAAAAGGATCTAGAAGCCCTAAATAATTCTCACAGACTAGATCCATCTGTCACAGTGACAGGACAATGGGCTGCGAAACTCCGGCCAAGTGAGACTTACAATGTTAAAATTTTGGAAAGAGACACCAGGTTGCAGTAAAACTGGAGATTGTGTAAAAGGCTCAGGTTTACAAATTTTACTGAAAGAACAAGTGAATATTAAGTGGAAGAAGAGGCTGCTCTACCTGTATGCCAGGGGCTCATTTTTTTTCAGTCTCCTGGAAGACGAACAATATTCCATGCTCAACCAAAGATCAAATTGACTGCTACTGTATCCTGGCCTGGCTCAGCAGTATTTTTCGATCTGGAAGATAATTCACGCTGAGCAAATACAAAAATAAAATATCTAAAACATTAAGAAGTATAACATTGAATGCAGAAATAGTAAAGAAATAAGCTAACTCATAAAACTGATGCTCTTAGGCTAAATGGGAGTGGAAACATAGTCATAAATTTGGGGGAATGTTGGTTTGGTTCGCTTTGCTTTGCTAATGAGACAGGGGTCTCATGTAACCCAGTCTTGCCTCCAGCTCACTATATTGCCAAGGATGGTCTTGAACTTCTGATCCCCCTGCCTCCACCTTCTGTGTGCCGAGATGACATGTGCTCTATCATGTTCAGTTTATGTAGTGCTAGGGATGGAGCCCAGGTTTCCAGGAATGCTAGGCAAGCGCTCCAACAACTGGTTACAACCTCAACCCTCTTTAGTTTTTAAAAAATTACGTGCACATGTGTATGTAGGCATGTGTGCCACGTGAGTGCATGCCCGTAGGGGACAGAGCTCAACCTCAGATGCCATCCACCTTATTTTGGCTTTTTAGACAAGGTCTCTCACTGGCCTGAAGCTCACAGAGTAGGTTCATCTGACCGGCCAGCAAGCCCCAAGAATCCACCTTTCTCTGCCTCCACTCCCGATGCCGTGATTACAAGCCTAAGCTACCACACTAGACTTTTGTAAACAATGTTTCTGAGGATCGGACTCCAGTCCTGTGCTTTCACAGCAAGGCTATCCCCCAGCCCAAAACAACTTCCTATAAGACACATCTTACATGGCGAGAGCAGCGAGTCTCTCTCTGCAAGCCCAGGCAGCCCTTGCTCATTGTTTCAGCTGTCTATGGCTATGTACAAGCAATCCTAAATTCACCAGCTTATGAGAGCAGTTTCAGTCTGTCTCTTCATCTCAGAAGTCAGGAGTCAGGCTGGCTGACTAGGGAGTTCTGCTCTGTAGACTATTCACTTGGACACTGGGCAATTTTCAGATGGTGGTAGGGCATGAGGCTTGAGGCCAAGAAAGATCCACTCAGATTTTTCTGAGGCTTCACAGGATCGCTGGAAGGTGGATTCTGGGACCCTGTATCTCAAGGTCCCTCCTGGGTCATAGGGACCATGAGACTTCTTACCAGAACCAGGGTGAAAAGCTCAGAACTGGCATAATGTCACTTCTGCCGTAGTTTAATGGTCAAAGTCACCACCAGCCAAACCACATTTAAAGGAGCAAGATGGACTTCACACAGATCTTTTTTTTTCACATTTAATTTTTTATTATTGCATTATAAATAGTACCATTCAAAATTTCCACCTCCTCCGCTCCTCCCATTTCCCTCCCGCTTCCCCACTCCCCCTCCCCTATTCCCCTCCAGTCCTAAGAGAGGGCAGGTTACCCTGCCCTGTGGGAAGCCCAAGGCCCTCTTGCCTCCATCCAGGCCTAGGAAGGTGTGAATCCAAACTGACTAGGATCCCAAAAAGCTTCACACAGATCTTTAAAGTGAGAGCAGATCGGTGTTGAATCTTTGTCTCACTGAGGACTGGGAAGCAGTTCAAAGCCTTTGGCTCAGGACTAGTTAGGAGCTGACAATGATGACGGCAGTTAACCCCCAGGATTTTATTGAGTGTTTACTAAGTGCCTGGCAATGCTATGAATACTTGGAGTTTATGTTATTGAATCTTTGCAGCACCCCTGTGAAGAATCTCTTACCATCCCTGTGTGTAGATTAACAGAATGACTCATCTGACCATGATGAGATCGCTCACCCCAGAACCACACCTTCCAGAGAGGGGGCCGAAGCGACCCACAGATGCAGGTGATGAAGAGCTTTTTACCCTGAACAGAGGGCCTGAACAATGTCCTGAGAGCACAGGGGTCTTAGTGGAGCAGGGCCCACATTGTGAGTAGGGAATAAAGGAGGGGCAGAAAAGTGGAAAGCAGATGAGGAGACTCACACTGTGGGAGATGTGAGAAGTGAGGAAGGGGGGAGGTAGGGGAAAACAGAGCATGGGAAGGCAGGAACTGGAGGTGAGAAGGCAGGACTGGGGGGGGGGTTAGGGACAGAGTGGACCCAAGAAGAGCTGCAGTGGCAAATTCCCCATAGTTGTACCCCAAGCCTAATCTAGACACTGTGGAGACTAACGGCGCTCAGCCCCTTCTATAGTCTGCTCTTTGAAGAAAGGACAAGGGACTCTCCCTGGATCTCTCGCATTCTTGGATCTTAGAGAAATTGGGGTGTTGGTGGGCAAGAGGGCAACTAGCAGGAAAGGCTCTCAAATGAACAAGTTTGGAAAGGGCATAGTCCCCTGAGAGGTGACTCCAGGGAGCTTGAGTTGGGTAGGGCAGCTTGTCCCAGCCCCAGTCCTACACAGTCTAAACACAGAGCTAAATCCTGGGTCACTGAGTGCAGGAGAAAGCCTGCATTTTGCTCACCTTGGAATCACATAGGTTCTGCATGTTAGACTGAACAGGCTGAGCACACATGAGCCAGGTGCAGGCTTTAGACAGAGCCTGTTTGCCCTTTACCCTCCAGCCCTGCAGACCCCCCTGTAGCCTACATTTGTCAGCAACTCTAATCACTTAAGCCCCACCCCCAAAGCAATGTGACACAAGACAGTTGTTAAAAGCTTCTGCATCACGTAAAATTCAGTCTGAATCATAGATCTGGGATTGCTAACATCTAAACTCCCCGAGCTTCTGTTTGTCCACCAAAGGGCACGACAGGAATGCTGTGTGGTAAGACACATCACATACCTAGCATAGGGCTTAGGGCATAGTCATTACCGGGCAATTAATAGCAACAATAATAACAACAGTAAATCCTGCCCTCTTTACTTTCATTCCTTCTCAGCTCACACTGGCTTCTCCCCTCTCCCTTACCCCACTGTACAGCCGACCACGGATGGCGAGGATGTTTCCTGATGTTTCTGTCTCTTGGATCAACTCTTGGCATTCTTTCCCAAAAGAGAGTTAAATGGCTTAGAAACTGGAGCTGGGGTTTCTGTTCCCCCTCCCTCTCCCAAGGCCCAGGTTGTCCTGGTCAGGTACCCATAGGAGCACAATAAAGACTGATTGGGCTAAATGGGCAATTTATGGCTTCTCTTTGAACAGGCCTTAGATGATTACCTTTTATGAGGCTTACACTTTAGACTTAAGATGTAAAACAGAAGCTTCAGCTAGGAAGCAAATAATGGGATATTTTATGTGCTGTTCTGGAACAAAAGTCCACAGCTTTATGGCAATGGCTGTAAAAGGAGCATGGCTGGCGACGTTTTGATTGAGAAACCCACATGGAAAGATCTCCGAGTCAGGAGACCAGAGGCCTGAGTTTCCCACCCTGTAACACCACCTAGCCAGGCCTGATATTCTCTGTCTTCATATGCAAAGCCAGGGACCACCCTCTACACCACCCCTGCAGCAAGACCTTTTCTATCCTAACTGCCCATGGTTCCTGGGTTCCCACAACTAAAATGCTTTCTTCCTGGCGCTTGGTGATTCCAAATGTTGGTTCTCCAGACATGTTTAATCTAGGACACTGAACTTGCCGGCACTGTCTGAACCATCTCCTGATTCTAGAGTAGAGAGAGCATTGCAGGCATTGACCTAGAGTTGGGAGGCCTGGATTCAAGTTCCCACTCCCTGCACATCACAGTGTGACTTAGGACAAGTCACAGTATAAAATGGAGATAAAGCCCAACGCTGTGGGGTGGGTGAGGCGCTGGAGAGACTGAAACAGCTTGCAAAGGAGCTGCTCTTGTGTCTGACACAGAGGAAGCGCTCCAAGCTCGGCGGGTATTGTTAATGTCCCAACACTCAATAAAGAGAACGTCTGAAAAATTTAAATTGATCCATCACACAGGAACCTGAGATTTTGGCACTGGTCACCTTTGGTCTGTGAGCCCAGCAATCGAGGAGCAGGGCTGTCAGCACAGCCATGACCACCAGAGGGCAAACTCGGGTTGCTGGTCTGCCAACCCTGAAGGGCCAGGAGTTGCTCTGGAGCCAGCCCTCCTCCCCTTGGCCCCTTTAGTTTTTTCCTCTTATGGGAACAGAGAGCCCTGGCATAAGAAGAGACAGTTGAAATTACCAAGCTTTTCTAAAAACTCGAAACTGGCAGTGCAAAATGAAAAGCGACCCTATGAGCTGGATAGGTTTGTTATGAAATAAGCTTCCGGTGTGCATGCAGTTTTAACACCTGGCTCCTGGCTGAGGCCTGGAAAAGCCTACCCTTGGCATCAGCCTGTTGAAGCCTTCTCCAGGAGGTGGCCCACTGCCCAGCTGCCTAGTGTCTGACTCCCACCTCCAAGTGATGCTGAGCTTACAAGGGTCACCCCCAGGCTGTTCGGTGCAGAGGCTGGGATTCAGACGTGAACCTTCCAAAGACAGTGGTTTGTCCTGGATAAGCAGAGCCTAGAAGAGGTTAGCTTAGAAGTGACTTGAGGGAAAACCAGGTAAGAAAGAGCAAGGGTCTGTTTCAGATACCTGGCTATTACATCACAAGGCTACCCATCAACAATCTTTAGGGAAGGGATTTTTAAAACAACACCATAGGGGCCCTGCAGAGAAAGATCTGCTCCACTACAGAGCTGGAACCAAAGATAAAGCCAGGTGTACCCAAATCAGACCTAGGTTTGGCGCCAGGCAGGAAGGAGGTGGGAGACCTCTGCTCCTCAGCAACCTTGGCCAAGGCCTTTTGATGTCTGACTTCAGGTACCTCTTCAGGTCCAGGGTCAGTTGAGACGACAGGAGGGGGCCCTAGTGGTCCCTCCTCAGCCCTGGGTGCCGAGCTCCTGGATGCCTGGGCGGCGCTGTGGCCAATATTGACTTTGGTAAACACCATTTTGCACCGAGCGCCCAGCGAGGGCGGGGGCGCCCTGACCCGGGGGCGGAGGCAGCGGCTCCGCATTTAGACGAGGCCATTAGCAGCGATCGATGGCTGCTCCGCGCGCTCCGGCCGCTGGGCGCTCCCAAATGAAGGTTAAGTTTGCTCTGCGCCCCTGCGAGGCAGGCCATGCGCCCGCATAATGGCCCCAGGCCCGGCGGCCCGCGTGCCCAGGTTAAGCTCAAGCGGCTTGGTTAGGAAGATGCGGAGAGAAAGAAGCTTGGCCCGCAGACGCGGGCAGGGAGGGCTGGGCGGTTGTGCTTAGACCACAGTGTGAGCGCCCTGGTCTGTCTCCCTATGGGCCACTTCCCCGGGCTCCTGTGGCTTTTGCCTGGTTGTTTGGTGTATGTTGAGCTTCTGCATTGGCTTCTGGGCACGGGTTGGAGCGCATGGTCTGCCGATGGTGTAAGTGTATCTGACGCTGCAGCCTGGTCCTGATCTTCAGGAGTGGCTGCCTGACACTCTGGAATTAGCCAGTCTGGGAAGGCAGACACCCGGGTGCTATTCTTCTGACTGACACTCCTCTCTACCCAGCCTAGGTCTCACTGCTTGGAACCTGGTGAGCATGGTCTAGATAGACAGGGACGTGTTCACACGTGTCCTTGTGGGTGCCAGGGTTGTAGGAGTACACTGGAGGCTGTGTGTAACCAAGGGTATGGTTGTGTCAAGGTGAACCTGGTTCTGCAGCAGCAGGTTGAGGGCCACCAGGCTGGAAAGAACCTCCTGGGCCCTGTTGAATGTTTCCTCTGTAGCCCAAGCAGCTTTGTACCACAAAGTGACAGCACTGAGCCAAATCTCCAGGCTGTTTCATCTGCCAGCTCTACCTGAGATTGAGGACAGTTGCCACTTTTGCATATTTAATGAACGCGCCCAAAGTGCTCAGCGCAGCAATACTATCACATGAATTCTTATACTTAGTCTTCTCTCCACTTTGTGCAAAATGAGGAAATGGAGACGCAGAGAAGGGAAATAACTTGCCAAAGAAATGAAAGCCAACCAGTGGAGGACCCAGGGGTTCAAAACATGTTTGGTCTCCTGCACCTGGCTAAGCTGTGGCTGCAGTCTTGGAGACAGGCGATTTGAAATGTCAGGTCCCTGGCAAGCAGAGGGATGAGAAGAACGCTGAATACTGCTGCCTGGATGTTTCTGTCTCTTTGGCAGCCCTGCCCATACCCCTGTTAGGGCTGAGGAGAAGGCAAGGCTCAAAGATTTGGAAAGGGACTTGCGTCTAGTCACACAGCAAGTTAGTGACAGAGAGGGAGCAAGGTGCCACTGGCCCTCTTGGCTTCTGTGCTGAGTGCTCCAGGAAGAGGCCATGTTCTAGAAGGCAATAATTAGGGTGTGTGGGGGAAGCGGGGAGAGACCAGTCTCCTCACTAGGAGTGGAGTGCCTTGTTGGCTACTTAGACAAAATCCTGGTTCTCTCATGACTCAGACCCCATCAGTAAGAGAAGTCTGGCAGAACTTTGAACTCTGCTGAGCAAAAGAGGTGATGGGTAGAGCAGAAAGGGTTGTATACTAACTCCTGGGGACATTAGAGAATGCCTGTAGACATGTTGTCACACCAAGCGACCTAAGAATATTGATGTCCTCTGTGATGGTTTCCCTGGGAATGGAGGAGAAAGGATGTCAGCGGGGGCAGGGAAGTTCTCAGGCTCACTGTCTTTGGATAGGTTGCTAGTTAGATACTCTGGGACTGGATTCTGTTTGGGGCCCGCTCACAAATCAGGTCTCTCTAAGACACAGAGTTCAAGACATTAGGTAACCCAGTGGGGTAGATGGACATTTCTATACCTGGCAGCTGAAGCCAAAAGCGTGGTGTAGAGAGCGAAGCCACAAGCTAGAAACAGAGTGGAAGCGAAATGAGATTGAGGCAGCCGAGGATGATGGTGCTGCAGAAGAGAACATAGGGCAGGGCCCAGAGCGAAGGACTGATGTTGAGCTCACAGGTTTAGTTCAAACGCCTCTCTGGCCCATGCCTGCTCTGTGGTGCACAGCAAGTGTAGTCGGCTCCAGGAGACCTCTAGCCACACCTCCTCCCCTCCATGCTTCAGGCTTCTTGGTGCATCACTCTCCCCTCTCCGGGGGGAGATGGTACAAAGGACAAGGTCTTGCAGCTGCCAGGCTGGCTTCTTGTGGGCAGGTGTCTTCTGAGTGCCTCAAAGCTCTGTAGCTGCCAAATGGCCTGAGAGCTACTGGCAGGCTTCACGTGTGCTGTGGCGATCAAGGGGCACCCTGCATCTCAACTGGGGCTCATAAGGAACACAAGACACACAGAAGCTCCCCTTCTCTGAGCTTGGGTCCAGCTGGACCAGCGCAGTCTGCTCAGTCTCTTAGCTTCATCCCAGCGGTGAGCCTTATCATGTCAGCCTCTCTAGAGCCCGACCTACAGAAAGGCTCAGTGAGACGAGAGCTGGGCACTGCTCAGGACACTTCCTGCATGAAGACCAGCAGATCCAGGCCAAGTGAGACCCAGAACCCCACCCCCACCCAAAAGTGCAAGGAGGAGCCAGGGGAAGGAACAGAAAGATAGGACCAACCCCGGGAGGGGCAACAGCTTGAACACATTTTTCCCAGTTGAGGAGGCTAGAGGTTGACTTCTCTGCTGAACTTTGACCTCCAAGTCACATATCTTCTTTGAACTGCCAGGCAGCCCCCAGCCCTGTCAATCTCCATCTAAGCAAGGCCCTGGAGCAGTCCCCATGAGCACTATGCCTGGATTTCTTGTGTGTGTGTGTGTGTGTGTATGTGTGTGCACACTCACACACATGCACACCATATCTTCTAGCCAAGACCCACTATACATTCCTGGACCAAGCTCCTTGGCTATCTCTAACAGCCTGAGGTCCCCAGTGGCTTTTCTCCAGCTTGGAAAGAGAGAATCAAGTCACCGTCCAGGACTGGGCAGGAATCCTGCTACACACACACACACACACACACACACACACACACACACACAAGGAACTGAAGAGCTTTCCTCACTGAACTCAGTGGGCCACAGTTTGCCTGAAGAGAGGGACCGTTGGCAGGAGACTCTCTGTGAGAATGCAAGTGTTCTAGAAAGCAAACACATGACTTGACATATTTGTTGCCTTCCCTCACTCCAGACAATGGCCAGAGGAACGGGAGATACAGAGTCCAGTCTCCCCGTACCACCAGCACCTCCTCTCACAGAAACTCAGGCCCTGAAGGAAGCAGGCTGGGTATTCTACCCCAGTTTTACTTGTGAGGAAGCCAGGGCTTATAAAATTGAGGGAAACTGTCCAAGAGCAAGTGACTTGCCTCCAAAGTGGAAGAGCCAGGATTCTAATGCAGGTTATGTGATCAAGGCTCAGGAGGCATGGCTGCAGTGAGACCAGAGCAAAAGCTAAGAATCGGATGGGCATTCCAGTGGCTCAACTTCCTACCCTCCGACCACCAGCAAGCACAGATCCCGCTGGCTCTTCTGAGTCCGTCTCCTTGCAAGGAGTTGGAAGGTCCTGTGATTCTATACCAGCTGAACCCAGAATTCCCTCTTGGTGTAAACAGTCTCTGTATCTGGCCACAGCCATCACTCAGAAGTGCTTGATAATTATCTGTTGAGTAACTGAGATCCCAACTCTTTCTAGAACATGCAGAAAGCATTAATGTAAGAGACATGGGGAAGTAAACATGGAAGATGGAGGTCGATTAATGTGAAAGACTAAGTTACAGCTCTGAAGTTTTTTCTTCCTTATTTTTTTTAAATCTATTATCCTCCCTTCCTTTACTATACATGGGCACTGGTGGTTTTAAATGAGAAATGTCTCATACAGGCTTATGTATTTGAGTACTTGGTCCCCAGTTGGTGGTACTTTTTGGGAACGTTGTGGAACCTTTAAGAGACAAAGCCTTGCTGGAGGAAGACATCACCAAGGGAGGGCTTTGAGAGTTTATATCAGTGGTTTTCAACCTGTAGGGAGCAATCTATTTAAAAGAGATCGCATGTCAAATATCCTGCATATCAGATATTTACACTGTGATTCATAACAGTAGCAAGGTTACAGTTATGAAGTAGCAATGAAGTAATATTATGGTTAGTGGTCACCCACGACATGAGGAAGTGTTTTAAAGGCTCACATCATTAGGAAAGTTGAGAATCTCTGTTTATAGCCTTGCCCTACTTCTTGTTCTATCTGTGTTCCTTCCTGTTTGCAGATGAGATGTGATCAGCCTGCTTCCTGCTTCTGGCGCCAAGAAGTAGGAACTGCTTTTATCCCAATTATTTGATCTGGAAACAGAGACCAAGAACTTAAATAGCTTCTTCAAAGTTACTTAGTGATGGGGCTGGGCTGGCAATATGGTTAAGTGTGTGAAGAAGCTTGCTGCCAAACTTGAAGACTTGAGTTCAATCCCCATGACTCAGATGGTAGAAAGCAAGAGCTGACTCCCACAAGTTGTCCTCTGACCTCCACACATGTTCTGTGGTGACACCCTCATGCACATACTACATATGATAATTTAAAAGAAAAGAGGTAGGGCCCTGATTTACATGTGGGAGTCAAACTTCAGAAGAAAAGGAGAAAACCTTGTTCAGCCCCAAATAGCTCCCAGATGACAACTAAGATGTGTATGCAGTCGAAGTCAGATAGGAAGCAGATCTGGGAAGCACGCAAGGGCAATTTGGAGCACTATTTCTTTGTCATGTCCCTATTACTATTGGTGTTTCTTCTATGTCCCTTGAGAGGTAATGAGCTATTTTTCAAGGACTATGCAAGGTCAGGAATGGTGGTGGGTGGTGCATGTCTTTGATCCCAGCACTTGGGAAACAGATGCAGGCAAATGTCTGCAAGTTCTAGGCTAGTGTGGTAGTTTGAAAATGGCCCCCAAGGCTCATAAGGAGTGGCTCATAAGGGAGGTGCCTTGTTTGAGGAAGTGTGTCACTGGGGTGGGTTTTGGGGTTTCAAAGGCATAAGCCAGGCCTAATGTCACTCTCTCTCTCCTGCTGCTGTCAGATCAGGATGCGGAACTCTCAGCTTCTCCAGCACCAGGTCTGCTTGCACGCTGCCGTGCTCCCCATCATGATGGGAATGGACTGAACCTCTAAACTGAAAGTCAGCCCCAAATAAATGTTTTCCTTTATAAGAGTTGTCATGGTCATTGTGCCACTTCACAGCAATAGAAACCCTAACTAAGACAGCTAGCCTGGTCTACACGCCGAGTTCTAGGTTAGCCAAAGCTACACAGTGAGACCTTGTCTAAAGAAAACCAAAGAGCCTGCACAGAACTACAGCATTGATAAAGGTGGCAAAGGTTGCTGTGATATGAAATTGAGGCATCAGCATACCCACCTGTTTCCATTTGCTATGAGATGCCAGAGAGAAGAAGACCAGAGAAGCCTCCCTTTTCTAGTCCTTTGGTCCACAAAGGGAAACCTAGTAGGCTGAGCCCCATAGTCCTGTATTGATCTCTCTATTCAACCTCAGCTCATTTTCACTGCTTGCTCCCAACTAAATCAAAAACTGGTCTCAGTGCCAAGTTGATAAGCCACCCCGACTAGACAGCTGTGCAACATCCTTCACAGCAGATCCCCTATGTGCATCTAGTAAAGCCACTGTAGTTATCCTGCAGTCTGAGGGGAAAGGAGAATTACCAGAGCCTTGGAGGGCAGGGAAGGGAGAAAGGCTGGTTGGTGGGCACAAGGACCACTGGGCAGGAGAAAGAGGTAGCTGTTGGTGGCTACAGCACGGTGGGTTGCTATGGTGGACAACAGTTTCCTGGATATCAAAATAACTAGTCAAAAGGATCTTGGATGTTCCCAGCAAAAAGAAATGATGTATGCCAGTTATCTTGAGTTGATTCCTTCATATCCAATATATGTATTGAAATGTCATACTAATGTGCAATTACTATGTGTCAATTTAAATGCATTAATGACAATTTTCTTGCTATTACCATTGATATAATAAAAAAATCTTCACACACTCCAATATCTTTGAGCTAATTTCCTGATCTCAACTAATTGCTATCAAAAACAAATAAATATTTAATTCCTACTACAGGCCATACACATGATGTGTAGTGTATTTAATATTCCAACCAGGCAGACTGGTAAAAGTATTGTCTCAATATTTTACTGATGAACAATGTTTAGTGAGATGATGTTGGAATCAAATGGGCAATAGGTGACTGAACCAGGATAGGAGCTCAAGTGTTTGTGCCCAGTAATCTCTTTCTTCTTCAATTTATCTTTCAGGCTGATTTGGAAGGGAGGGATCAAGATAATTTCTGAGAAAGTAGACATAGGATAGACATTTTAGCCTTCTACTGGTGCATAATGAATTGCCACAGACTTATAGAAAATGTATTGCCTCATGGTTCTATGACCCCAAATCCAGGCAAAAATCTACTCATAAGGACAAAATCAAGATGATAGCTCCCTGGGGTCTTTTAGGAGACCTGGGAAAAGTTTGTTTCCAAGATCAACAAGGTTATTGGCAAAAACCCTCTCCTCCTCCTACTTCTGATGGAGGTCCCTGGTTCTTGCCGATTGTCAGCTCCTCCAGCCCACACAAATCCGTCCTCTTGTGGTCCCCTCCATTCCAAGCCAGCAAGGGTTCATCAAGCCTTCCTCTCCCTCTGGTGTCCCTGAGTTTTTCTCCAGCAGTCTCCTGCTTCTTCCTCTGCTGGCAGCTGGAGGGAGCCTGCTGCTTTCCGGGGCTCCTGTCATTGTGTTGGGACTACCTGGATGATCCAACTGCTGCCCCAGTCTTACTTCAAGTGCAACATATGACAGAACCGTAAGGGAAGAAGCCTCCTCACTCAGATCTCTGAGCATAGGCTTGGTGTGGCGGGTGCACAGCACCTGACACTCCCTTCCCCATCTGCCCTCACACAACACCCTTTGGAACACAAGACAGAGAAGTCAGTACCATTTGGAAGCAAAGTGGGCTCTTCCAAGAGAAGATGACAGCCAACCCAGGAGAAGGCTGCTTGTCACTCACATCAGCTCTCAGAGCTTGTTTCATTATATGTACAAGTTGTAACTGTTAGGGAAAGATGTCTTTCCCAGTGTGTTTTAGGAATCCTTCCCCTCTGCTGTGTAGGAAGCTGTGTGGTGGTGAAGGTGCTGGGAACCCTTCAGGTGGGTGGCTCTGGGATGGAAGGAATATCCCCCTAGTGGTCTGGAACCTCCACAAAGCACCATGGGGACACTGGGTGCCCAAATGAAAAGGGCATAAACAAAGAGGGTGTATGGTGAGGGAGAAAAGGGAGAAATAAATGCTGGCTGGGGAATTCAGAGAAGTTGAAGTTCACTTTGTGCGTTCTTGGGGGCTCCCAAACTATGCTCGGTAGAAATGTGCATGATGAAATAGGCTGTTCTGCTCAGCTTCCAGTGACACAGAGCTGGTGAGAGGCCCTGGGTGGGCTGGGATGAGATGGAGTCTGGGGAACTGGATGCACACATTCGGTTAAAGTCAAATGGCTTGTTTGGACTCCAAGAGCTGGCCTGATGTGGTATGTGAAGCTTGTTTGTGAGGGAGGTGAGTGAAGAGCACACTGATTGGACCCGAGCATGGCTGGGCATGGCTGGCTGGGTTGATCTGAGGCAGGCTGGATGGAACACACATGGATGAGTTGGAATGGTTCAAGGGTGGGTTGGTTTGGGACAGTGTTAGGCTGAAGGGAGGACAGGCCAGGATGGAGATTCTTTAGCTTCTAATTTCAAAGACAGAAGTCACTCTGGGTAGTTCAAGCAGACGTAATGTAGTAACAGTATTGAATGGCTTGCAGAAATATTTGGAAAGCTGAAGAAACAGACTCTAGGCTGCATCTTCGGGAGCAGCTCCAGAAGCTGGGCTGCAGAAATGAACCACCAAGGCAGTTGCTCCTGGTGCAAGCATCAGGAAGCCATCTGCCAAGCCTGGAAGCCGCCGGCCCAACTCTGCCTCTAGAAACAGGCTCCTGGGCATGTCCACGCCAGCCAGATGCACATCTCACTGTGAAAGCCCAACAGCTTTCACCTCCAGGACGGGAATTGTGGCAAGGAAATTCTTTGGATAGATACCACAAAATTGTGGAGATGGAGATACTCCTAATTGCAAAAGCTGGGTGGCAGGGACACAGAAGCATGCATGCACCTCTCCAAGCAAGTATGCATTTACATCTACAAATATCCTTTGAATGGATACCTCCCTCCTGTGGCTCCACTCATTTCGTTCACAGCTGAATTCAAGCCTGACATGAATATGTGATGTTTGGTGAAACTTACCTCACATTCATAACCCTAAGGACAGGGCAGTGTGGGAAACACAACTTTTCAGTATGTGTGGAATCCAAAGCTCATCAGAAGGAGGAAAGTGTGAAATTGGACTGAGCAGGGGCTAGGCCAGGAAGGTTCCGGATATGCATGGTTGGCTGGCTGAGCTAGGTTGGGTGCGGCAGCAGTAGGTTAGAGATGTTCCGTTTGAGAGCCACCGTGAGGCTGACACTTGGACACTGGTGCCCAGCCCTTTGAGTCAAATAGAGTGTCTTATTCAGCTAGCTGGGGAGGTAGGACTCAGAGGATGACCATACTGAAGATAGTGACCTTCCTCAACTTGACTTTCTACTCCCTAGTTCCAAGCCCATGAGATCTTCATTCAAGCCAGACCTGTCCCTGGACTTGGACAGTTCCAATGTGTAGCTCAATCACCTCTGCCTTCCTTAAAATGACATTTATATTATCAAGAGTCTTAGGAAATAAATTCCAAGCAGGAAAACTTCCAGGATGTATTGTCTCAGGGCAAAAAAAAACCCAGTCAGGATATCAGAGCCAGATGCCCCCCCCCACCTCTGTGGGAGGGATTGTGGATTTGATGGAATTCAGGACCAGTTCCGGAGTCCCACAGGTGCCGTGCTCACTGAGCCAAGGAAAACGGGTGCTGGCAAGCATGCATGTTTATCCATACCCAAAATACTGCATATACTGCCTCTAAGTTCAGGGCTTACCCATTAGCAGGGGATCTCCAGTTGATGCATGTGTTTCAGAAGAGTGCTGTATTCTGAATGCCTACTCTAACTACAAAAACTCATTTGAATTATATAGTAGCTGGGTCTGGATAATTTGAGTATATGATAGTTTTTATTTACAACATTTTTAATAATAAAGTAGTTTGGGGTTTGTTTTTGTTTTTAGAAAAGTAAGACAGCAGTGCCTGTAAAACATGTTCAGAGAGACATGTGCCTTGCTCAACAACACCCTGCAAATCTAGGATTAGCATTTTGTTGCTGTTGTTTACATAAACATATATCTAGTTTGCAAGGTATGTATTTTCTCTCATCTTATTTGTGGTGGTAGCCTAAGCATGTAGAACATGACACAGTGGGCACTTAATATGCATTTATTCAAGTAAATTTACCAAATTAATGAATGGCATTCATGCCTCAGAGACCTATATCCTCAATGGTCACGCACAAAGATGTACATAAGCACACGTGCTCACTAGCATGCACACACACACACATACACACACGTCCTAATATCTTGAAGTCCCATCTCTGCTCCCTGGAGTAGCCTGGACCAGATTGTAGGTTCGTGATTTTTCTAACTCACTGGCTCAGAGTCTAGAGAAGAGGCCCCTGGACTCAAATCTATGAGCATGCCTGCCACAGGCCAGGTGTGGTGGATAGACAATGCCATCCCCCATCTGCCTTCATGTAGCTATTCTTTGGGGACAGAATGGAAAGGTCGGTTCCAGCTAGAAACAAAGCCTGGTTTCCAAGAGAGGATGACAAGTCAAGAGGACTGCCCTTTCCCCAGACCAACCCTCAGAACATAGCCCTGAGATGGAAGAGCCATTGTATCCTTAGGAAACTAAGGCTCCTGAGGAAGTCACTGAATTGCCCAAGGTCACACGGCTAGTCAACACAAAGCCTGAATCAGAAAGGATCCAGCCAGTTTAGATGATTCCAGGGTCCATGGGCATCAGTGACTCACAGCCCCTGGAGGTCACGGAATGTCATCTCTCCTCCATATCCAGTCTCTGTGAAGGACAGGGACACATCTTTTCTTCCCTCCATCCTGCCTCTGTTCTCAAGCAGGGTCAGCACACGGTGGGGGTAGTAGAACATTGCTAGCTGTCTCTGACTGATATTGACTGACGGAGTGACTATTGTAAATGCTATGGTGTTGTATAATAAGTAGGAAAATGTGACTGTGTCCCCAGAGATGCCAATGGCATTTTGAAACAAATCCTATCCTTGGTTTTCTGGGCCTGCTCAGTTGAAATGTCTAAGTGACTGGGATGGGCTAGGGAGCTGTGGTACAGAGGACCTATGCAGGCCACTCACTGTTCTAGCCCATCTAGAGCCTGGGCATGGACAGAGGTGTGTGTGTGTGTGTGTGTGTGTGTGTGAGAGAGAGAGAGAGAGAGAGAGAGAGAGAGAGAGAGAGAGAGAGGAGAGAAAAGAAAGAGAGGAGAGATAGACAGACAGAGACAGACAGGAAGAAACACAGAGAGAAACAGGTGTAGGGACTATTTCTGTGTGGGAATAGGGTAGCATAATGGCCAGAGCAGGTAAGAGCTCTCAGAGTGGACTCTATCTTAACTATGAGTCCCTTTCTATGTTTTTTAGGATTAACACTGCTGTGTGCTGTGATAAAGCACTGACCAAAGGCAACTTGTGGAGGAAAGGGTTACCTGAATCACAGTTCATTGAGGGAAACCAAGGCAGGAACTCAAACCCAGAGGCAAGAACCCAGAGACAGGAGATAGGCCATGGAGAGGTGTTGCTTGCTGCCTTGCTCACTGTGACTTGCTCAGCCTGCTTTCTTATAGCACCTACTACCAGCTCAGTGGTAGCACCACCCAAAATGAGCCAGGCACTCCCATATCAACACTGACTAAGAAAATGTCCTACCAGCTTGCCGAAGCCCAGTCTTATAGAGTCATTTTCTCAATTAAGGCTCCTTTCTCTCAGCTGACTCTAGCTCATGTCATGCTGACATAAAATCAGCCAGCATGCTCCCCAGCTTCCCATTTCTTCTTAGGTAAGGAGGAAAGAACTCCTGAGGAGGAGAAGCAGAAAGGGCTGTGGCACTTACCACATGGCTATGCATGAAAAAAGTAATGTTAAGTGAATATGTGGATGAACAAATGAATAAGAGTGGACCAGTAGCAAGAAGATAGCATCCAGTCAGGAGGCCCAAACTGGAGCTATTTCTGTTACCAACTGACTGAGTGACCTTAGGCAAGTCACTTGACCTTGCTGAGCTTCAGTTAATAATAGCAATAATCCCTGCCTCTCAGGTCAGTGTGAGGATTAAAGAAAAGTGCTGGGTAGAACCACTCCGTGGTAGCAGGACACTGTGCAAACGTTAGCTCTAATTATTCTCTACAATTATGATGGCTCCATGGGAGGCGTGTGTGTTAGTGAGGTTCACAGGGAAGCTGGGTGGGAGGGTGGGCCTGCAAACAGACTGTGTGCAAGTGTGCATTGTGTGTGTGTGTGTGTGTGTGTGTGTGTGTGTGTGTGTGTGTGTGTGTGTTTGGAGAATCGGGGCCATTAGAAAAACCATCATCCCTCTATGTTGTTCTTTCTTTGGCTAAACTCAACCTGCCAGGCTGACATCGGAAACAGGCATTAGTGGCGAGTCTGGGGGGACGGGATTAGCAGCTGAACTTTCTATTCCTGGAGACCCTCTTTTCTCAGGAGGTCAAAGCAATTTCCATATATTATCCTGATGGCAGATTGAGAAGGTCAGGGAAATGGCAAACACATGCCACAGATTCTCAGATGGAGAAATCAAGGCAGGAAGGGCGGTCGCTGCTGAGACCACCCTGCTCTGCCTCTTTACCAAATATGAAGAACTTGGCAACCATCTGTGCCTAGCACCATCGGGTCAGGCCAGGCTGTCTCCAGGTTGATACCAATGCATTCCTTGGAGTGATTGTTAGAGACACCCACCTCGACCCTCGGCCCTAGGCTGTGCGTATCAGGAGGAAGGACAAGGTGAGATCCCAAGTCCCTGACAGGTATGTTGCTTCCAATCTCTGCCTTACAAGCCCTGGGCAGGCTGTCGGGACCTGTCACCTCCTCCAATATGTCTGCCTAACTGCAGATGGAGAAATCATCCTCTAAGTCACTGGAAAGGAAGATGGTGTTTGGAAGTCCTGCCCCAACCTGTCTCCACCGTACCTGCCAAAGATGAGAGCAAGGATACAGAGCATCCCCTGAAACTGATCAGTGCGAGAGTTGAGGAGCCTCAGAGGGAGTCTTGGAAGAGTGAGAGCGGTGATTCTGAAAGGAGGTACCCTGACCATCTGAAGTCACGGTAGCAGCGTGTAGAGCATGAGAGAGAAGCCTGCTCTCTTGCCTACCTTACCTCTGCTCTAACAGACTACAGCAAGGGTCTCAGTAAGTATCACACGGCTTCGGGAGATTCTACTGCTCTATACACGGGATCCAGTCCACACCACTGAATAGCCACTTTTACTTTAATTTTTTTATTTTTTAAAAATATGGTGTTTGTGTGGGTTCATGTACATATGCGTGCGAATGCCCACAGAGGCCAGAAGAGGACATGGGATCCCCCAGTGATTCACAACCCTTTAACAGTTCCTTATGCTGCGAGGACCCCCAACCGTGAAACCATTTTGTTGCTACTATTAGGAACTGTAATGTAAATATCTGATATGTGGATATGCAGGGTATCTGATATGTGACCCACAGGTTGAGAACCTCTGCTCTAGAGCTACAGTTACAGATGTGCAATCTGCTCGACATGGGACCTAAGAACCAAGCTCTGTCCTCTACAAGAGCAACACATGCTCTTCACTACCAAGCCATCTCTCCAGCCCCAACCCTTCCGTGTCTCCTGCCATCTGACTTCCCACTGTGTCACAGCGAAAGGCCCTTGAAAGCCCTGCACCCTCCATGCCTGTTGGGTCTTATCCCCCATGGAACAAGAACCTGCCACGTTCTTTGCTAGTCATGGCCCACCATAACTTGACCATCATTGCCAGAGTATCCTTGTTCTCTGTGTCTGTGGAAACCCAAGTGTGTGTGTGTGTTTCCCTAGTGGCTACTGCCTTAGGGCCCATGTGTCCCCACCTTTAAGGACAAGGTCTCACAGGACTTCCTCAAGTCCCTCCTCACCCAGTCCCCTAACTGAAGCTGCACTGAGAAACCAACAGGCTGCTCTGCTCACAGCCTAGCAGCTGTCCCACCTGCTCTGATCTGCAGAGGACTGCAATCCTCCATCCCTCGGCCCCTCAGCAAGCTTACCTCCCCTCGTCCCCCCTCCCCCGGCAGCTGCCCTCTTTTCTGGTCAAAACATCTTGCTTCCAGGAAGGTGCCAGGACTTTAGTAGGTTTCAGGAAGCCACTCCTTCCCCAACACTCCCCAGGTGTCCTCACCCACTTTGACAGACTCAGAACTGAGGCCCAGAGAGGTTCTGTGGTTTGCCTGTGATCTCACCACCAGTACCTGACTGGGCTCTTCCCAACTTTGAGGTATGAATCCTAGCTCCAGGGAGCTGGGTGTTGAAAGGGGCAGCAAATCAGACTGGCCCAAGGCTCTGCTACTCACCAGTGGCTTGCCCAACGTGGCCTCTGTTGTCCGTATATATAGTGGGAATTCAGCCCTACACTATTGGTCTCCCTGGACACCTCTAAAACTCAAGAACAGGAGCGGATGTAAGGGAAACCAAGGAGTGTGCCCTGACCCAGTGTGCACCGGCCTTGAGCAAGATGCACCTCTCTCCACGAACGCAAGAGGGAGCCATGGCCCCGCAGCGAGCGGGCCGGGGCCGACCTGCGGGTTGGCCATAGTTTCCAGGCTTCGCCAACCTCCTGGAAACCTGGCGAATCTTGGAGGAGTGGCAGAGATAGGCAGAATCTGGGCTGGAAATATGAAGTCCAAACAAGTCGCTGTTTCTCCCCGTTGTGCGATTTTCTGGTGAGATGTTTGACCTCTCTGACCTTCATCTGCAACTGAGGCAATGAAATCTCTCTCCTGCCTCCGGGTCAAAACAGCTGCCAAAGGCTCCCCAGTCCACAAACGGAGATCTCAGCCCAGGCTTGCCATACAGACTGTAAAAAGTGAGGAGTTAGCAGGAAGCCCTTTCTGACCCCACCCCCTTAAACTCTATCTGAAGCCCCTAGAATATCCATTTTATGGGCATGCAAAATAAGGTTCGGAAAGTTGCTCTTTCAGAAGTCAAGTGGCTCATACACCTGTAGTTGGTCTGGTCTCCTGACTCCGACTGTGCCTTCCTGGTCCTGTGGCCTCAGCTCCGGTGGTGCTCAAGAGGCCACAGAAAGGCCAGAATGCGCAGTCAAACCCCACCGGGCCTGCTCCAGGAGCAAGCACGGGTATTCGGATCTCGAGGCTGCCTCTAGTCTCTTGCCCCCGGACTACCAGCCGCCAGCCACCCTGGGCCGCCCTGCATATCTGTGATTCGGAGGGCACCCGGAGTCCAGTGGGGTCTCCGGCGCCCTCCACTAGTCCTTGCTGCTGCAGTTGGGCCGCTGTGGTGGGATGGCCAAGGTCAGGGTGGCCCCAGCCAGCGCCCTGGACTAAGGCTGTTTGCACACATGTAATAAGCGCTAATTACCCAGGGTTTTCAAAGCTCGCCGCCGACTCCAGGCGTGAGAGCCAGGCAGCCCGGAGCCGCTGCCCTACGGGTCAGCCCTCTCCACCGTGCTACAGCCGGCCTTGATCCCTACGCCCAGGACTTCATGTCACCAGGCTGTGTCTGCCCCCACGGTCTACGCGGCTGCCACGTGCTGGCCAGCGAGCGTCTTTGTGTGTCTGTTGCCCTGCCTATGGAGAGGCCACTGAGGGAGGTTTGGGAAGCCGAGCTGATGGGCAGAGGGAGAGGGTGGGGTCGACACCCTCCTCCCACAGCCACCGTGGGTCCTGCAGGACCCTGGAGTTGTGGCTGCAGCTGCCCTGGGCTGGTCTGTCCCCCAGGAAGCAGCCACCAGCGCTTCTCTCCTACAGGTGGCATAGCCCGGGCACAGAGAGTTTAAGCAAAGGTGCCACTCAACAGCCAAGGCACGGGTTTCAGGCTCTGCTCAAATTCATAGGATCCGTCTGCATGACAGGGTGGGGGCAGGGGGAGAGCGCAAGGAGGGAGGGCTTTGGCCTCACTGCAGCCTGGGCCTTTGCTCTCAAATCTCGAATCCCTAACTAATCCGAGATTTGGCACTTCCCTCCAGTCCTATGGGACCTAGGCATGTTCAACCCCTAGGACTGCGACTCCTAAATGAACCCAAGAAAAGCCACAGCAATCTCAAGGACCTTAGTCGAGGTGGGGGGTTGGTTGCAGTCCCCTCCTTCCCCTGCCCTGGGGTCTTGAGCCCATCCTGCTGCTGCTGGGGCATTCCTGGGTTCCGATGTGTTTCTGTCTTAGCTGCTGGGTATCCCTCTCCCTCTGTTGCTATTTCGCTCTGACCCTGGTGACCCGTTTTCAATGGTCTCACTGAGCCTTTGTCTATAGCTGCCCCTCTCTCATCAGATCTCTGCCATGCAGCGAACACCAGCCACCGCCAACCACCCCAACACACACACACACACCACCACCCCTGCTAGGAACACACACACCGGCAGAACCCGCCTTTTCAATAAAAAAAAAAAACGACAACTGGGAAACAGAGTGAATTAAAAAGCATTAACTTAAAAACAATCCATGTGTCTGCAAATGCATTCCAAATGGCAGCCCTTGGGGGGGGAGGTGGGAGGGCAGCACGTTGGACACATTTCTGGAGTCCCAGATACATAGGGGTGAAGGGGACCCAGAGCCTCACAATATACCCCACACCCTAACCACTTGGGTACCAGGGGTCTCAAGGGAGGAGACTTCTCTGTGCTCATCATTCTGAACTTTCAACAGGTTGCTTGGACCCTCCTGGAGTTGCATTTTAGCATCTGCTAATCTTTCTTTCCACTGACCTCAGCTCTCCGGAGGCATCAACCCTCCCAGGACCCAGATCCAACACACACACACACACACACACACACACACACACACACACACACACACACACGAGGCCTGGCCTGGCCTGCCTTGCCCTGCTCCACCTCCCCATGCTGCCCTCCTGCCCCCTAGACCACCCAGCATCCCTAGCTCAGGAGGAAAAGGTGGTTAGAGCCAAAGCCTGTCTTGGCCTAGAGAGCCTCTCCCAGGGAGCAGCCGTCAGGAAGGGGCTGCCGCTCCCTCACCTGCAGCTCTTGTCAAGCCTATTCCAGCTGTTTGGAAGGCTGTTTTCTCTAAGGCAGCAACTCTCCTGACCTTCGAAGTCTCTTGAGGAGAAAGGACTTCTCCAAAGTCCACCATGCAGGTACCCTTACCACTACCAACAACCTTCTCCCTGTGGATAGGAGAGAGAATTGGAATATATCAACTAGGTACGAGTGTGTGTGTGTGTGTGTGTGTGTGTGTGTGTGTTGCTTGATTTGTGGCTCAGGGGATAAACCCAGATCCCCCTTCTTGTTAGGAAGCAGTCTGCCCCTCACTACTGTCAGCCCTCATCAACTAGGTCTTAATCAGAGACAATGGAACTGGATGGGGGTGGGAGGGTGTCCCTGACTTCTACTCTCTCCCTCAATGTCTTCTCAATCGGAAAGGAAAATCCAAATCCATAAACCAGTCAGAGAGGAAGGAATTCTGGCTTCCTAACCTTGTTCAGCTGTTGCCAACGACTTAAAACTCCGCCCCTGACCATGATACTATGTGTCTCAGTGCTTTCTGTAGGCTCTGCATACGGTGCCACAGGAATGTCAGGTACCTGGATGGCTCTGAGCCGCAGCTTGCACTACCTTGAGCTTCAGTTTCTCTGTCTATAGCAGGAAGCGATGGGACCTTCTCAGCTCAGGCAGAAACACGCAGCCGAAGTAAAATCTGCTGGACGAGTGTCTGCTGTTACTGCTCCTATTGCTGAAAACCAGTAAGGAACGCAGCTAGGATGGCGTTTGCTCCTGAAACAACAGAACAAAAGTCATCACTTAAAGAATCACAGCCGTCCTCACCAAATTACTGCGTTCATCCTCTAAGTAATAAAAGATGAGTCACTTTATTTTCAATGACAAAGTGTTCTGTGTTCACTATGCGGGGGAGCCTTTCAGAATTCGCTGGCTCCCACTCACATGCCAGGCCCCAGAGGAGCCCGGTAAGGTCTGTACACAAAGCCCGCACTGCTTGTACTGTGAGAATTCTAATTCCTATACAGCGTCTGCATGACACCCTGGTGTATCGTTCTCCGTGCTCTCGCTCTGATGCTGATGGGAGTTCTGACTGAGAATCACTAATGTGGGCTTTGGAGAATTTTTGTTTCAATAGACATATTTATTCAAGCAGTTTCTGCCCCTGTATGTGTTCCTGTATGTGTTCCTGGGAGCTTGTGGAGATATGTGTACTGCATGCATAAGTGTAAGCAGTCATGTGCTTCTTTGGGTGTGTAATACACTTGCAGGTGTGCTTCAGTGTATTTATTTGTGGGTGTGCTGTGTGGAGCATGGAAGACACCTCCCCTCCCCTTGTGTGTGTGTGTGTGTGTGTGTGTGTGTGTGTGTGTTCGCTATAGTTCCAGGAACATTTCTGTGACTATGCCTTTGTGTCATGTTCATATGTAGAAGGGGTGATCAGTGCCTGTAGGTAGACATTTCACATGGGTCGTAATGTTAGACCCACCATTTTCTACAAGGATTTCTGTGGTGGGAGCCAAGTTCAAGTCACTGAGCCCTGGAGTAGCTAAAGACCTCTAGGACTCCAATGTCCATGGATCCCTTCTCTTTCTGGAGGAGAGAAATGGCAGATTTTGATATTAAACCCAGACCTCTTTGCTGAACATTCTAATCCTGAGAATTAGAGAGAAGAGGGGAGAGAGAGAGAGAGAGAGAGAGAGAGAGAGAGAGAGAGAGGACGAGAACCAGCAGCTGCCTGTTAATTAGTTCCTCTGGAATAGGTGTTGCACGTTGGAATAAGTAGTGTATGTTTGATTTTTTTCTGAGAGACCCTTGATCATCTAGATGTCTTTCCTTTCCCTATGGTCCTCTCCCAGGGGTCTGGGCCTCTACCTCTTCAGAATGGTAGTGTAGTATTCACAAGTCTGAGCACTAACACATGAACTTTTCAAACAGGCCAATTGCTAAGCAAATGTCACTTAACCTGGAGCTTGGAAGGAATCAGTGTGACAAAGGACCCATTGGAATAGAAGAGGATGGGTCCCAGGCTAGATGGAGATGAGCTAATAAGGCTCCCATAGCACCAAAACAGGCTGCAGGTCCCCATCCTAGGAAAACTGCCCCCAAAGCCAGGAACTCTTCCACAGCAGAGAGAAAATCCTTGGATGCCTGCAGCAGGCATCTTAAACTAGATGAATCCCCGGGCCAGAGTCTCTGAATCACTCTGCCGGGGTTCCCTCAACAACTACTATAAATTGAGGAGAGCAGGAGACTTGCTATGCTGAGCTAAGAGCCTACTGTGGTCCAAGTCATTCTCTTTACATGTTTGTATATACTCTGTATGCATGGGAACTCTGTTCCTATGACTGACTTTGAACCTGTGACTTTAACCTTTGCTACAATCTCATGTATTCGTAGGCTTGCAAGCAGAAATCTATGTAAATGTCTATTAACCTCCATGCATTATTGATCTCTTTTAAAACATGTAATACATCAGTGCACGCTAACACCAACACAACACACAGGTTCATAAACACTGCATAGATGTTACATGCAGATGCTGTATGGACTGAATGTCTTCCCTAGACATGCCCCATGTGATAGTATTGGAGAGACTGGCATTAGAAAGTAATTAGATGAAGTCTTGATCCTCTGCGATGGGATTACTGGCCTCATAAAAAGAGGAAAGGGCCAGAAGGACAGCTTAGCAGATAAAGGCATTTACTATCATCCCTTGACCTGAGTTCAATCTTCTGAATCCACATGATAGAGGAGAGAACCAATTCCCAAAAGTTGTTCTCTGAACTCTACATATGTATTGTGACATTTGTGCTTTCCTCAAAGAAAATAATAAACGTACTAAACATTTTAAGAAAGGAGAGTAAGAAAGAACAGCAACCAAACGCTCTCTGCCATGTACAGAGACGGTAAAAAGCCAAGCAGAGTCCCTCCTGAGAAATCAAATCTAGAGGCATGCTGTGAGATGGTCCAGCCCCCAGCACTATGTAAAACAAATAACTATAATTTACAGCATTCTGGGAAGACTAGCAGGTATTATCAATGAATTATACTGGCCCACATTTGTACATGTTTATTCTCATGTAAATAAAAATCCCTGATATTGTTCTAGAGAAATCCTGTGAGATTAGTTGGGACACTTTTTACTATGGCCACCACATAGCCAATGCTTTGGTTCCCACACCTACCTACTGCACTCCCAAGATCGCCACACAAGAAGGCACTTAATAGCTCTATTTTATCAAAAAGGACAGTAAGACCTGAGTACACACTCAGGGTTTGCTAGAACAATTACTGAGCGGTACAACTTGGTACCCTGGGATCTGAACTTGGGTTTTCAAACACCATCATATAGGAATACATTATCTAGCATTTAGAGCTCAGCAAGAGAAACTTCACCAGAGTCTAGAGAGAACAGTTCTGACAGAGCCCACAAGGCCCAAACTGCCATTGCCCAGGGCCACCTACCTTGTTCAGTTCAGCCCCTTCTAACTCTGAAGTGGGAACAGCTGACTGCTGCAGTGGGCAGGGTTTCCCCAAAGTGCAGATTCATGGGCCACCCTGAAACAGCTCAAGAGCTGCCTTTAGAGTTTGATTTAAAATAATGGCCACCAGAGGAGGAAGAATATAAACTGAGTTTAATATTCTGTACAGTTTAAGCGACAGACTTAGCTCACTGCCACAATTCGCAGAGAATGCAGCTATACTGTTCTCAGCGCTAAGTGACTTCCCTGGGTGCGTGTTCTGCTCATCTTGAGATCGCAGGATATTGCATTTGCTTCAGCCTCTGACTGCAACCTCAGTCTTACCTGAGGTCTAACAGGTGCCTGGGTGTTCTGGTTCCTCAAGCTCTGCCTACCCTTAATGCCCACATCCAGTACCCTGGAAGCCTGCACCTTGTCCCCACCCAGAGGGGACATTCGGAAATATCCATCAGCTCTGCGCCTGGAGCAAGCCCACAGACATGTCACCCTGTGTCAGTTCTGGACTACA
Organism: Ondatra zibethicus; assembly: GCA_004026605.1. NCBI lineage: Eukaryota > Metazoa > Chordata > Mammalia > Rodentia > Cricetidae > Ondatra > Ondatra zibethicus. The sequence continues at coordinate 33,733 of PVIU01005339.1, read as the reverse complement.
GCGTGGCCAGCTCCTGATGAAGACAGATGAAGGCCCTCCCAACAAGCAAACATAAATATTTTATTTCCCAGACTGATTCAGACAGAATTGTCACTGTTAATAAAGTGGCTGCTGGCTATCTAGCGGCCTTTTCTGGCAGGGAGCATGTAATCTGTCTCTGTCTGTACCCTGTCAGGTGACAAGACATCGCTGGCCTCTTCCCCTTTAGAATGTGCCTCAGTTGGCAGAAAGTAGGCAGGGAACATTTGACAAAATACCAACTTCACCTCTGTGGAGGGCAGGGAAGAGTGGCCTGAGCTTGTTGTCCTTGGCAAACTGGCCTCTCAGGGGTATGGCCAACAGTGCCAGCAAGGCTACTTATTTAAGCTCCACATCAAGCAGTGATGTTTATATCTGAGGACAGGAGGGAAAGAGCTGAAACAGGCTCATCTCCCCATTTGGAAGGTGCTCAAATCAGAAAACAATGGGACCCACTGTGAAGCAAGCCACGCTTCATGACACGTGGCCTGGAAATGGAGCCTCAAGACCAGGGAAGGGGTTGAAATAACATTTCAGGTTGGAGTCCTCCCTGCTGCCACCTGCAAATAGGTGTTACGATGGAAAACAGGGCACCTCTCCTGGCCATGCGTCACCAACCCAGGGTTGTTTGAAATGAAAACAAAAAATTCTTCCTTAGAAGAACATGTGTTTCCAAGATAGTGTGAATTCTCTTCTTGAGTCTCAAGCCCAGAAGAGGCCTTCTGAAGGCCTTATTCATAGCCTGCAGCATTGGAGGCTGTTCTGGGAACCAGCAAGCTGCTGCTATGGGGTTAAATGCCACCAGGCTCCAGGCTTCAGAGATGGTTCATCCAGAAGCTTGGTGAGTGCTAAGTATCTACATGACCAAGGCTACAGAGAAGTTCCCTTGGGTTGGCTTTCAAATCCTGCAGCATCAGATAGCCTTGGAGAAGGTTTTCCATCTTCCTGTGCTTCTGTTTCTCCAGAAGACTGGGGACAATAATTCAGATTCCTGGGGACAATTATGAGAAAGTCTGAAAACAAGAGGCCACCACAGCACAGGACTCCTGGTAGCCTGGCAAAGACTTGCAATGCATTGCAGGATCTCTTGAAAGTTTCCCACTACCCACGGGATGGGCAGAGCTCTTCAATTATCTAGTCAGTACCCTCTGGGGTTTGATTTCAACCCTGTCTCTTGTCCAGTGTTCTAATATTATCTTGATGAAATCAGGGCACCTACAAGCATGCCCACTCACAGTCTCTGAATTTATGCCGCACTGTAGACATACCCAAATGCTTGCTATGCCATACACTCACCCCCACCGCACCTCCCAACTGGATGCCTTTCTTTAGGGAAAATGCAACTACACTTACAGAACATATACCATGTGTCGGAGGCTTCACATTACAGTGCTCTTGAGTTGGAACTCAGAAAGTGTCAAAGTTTGAAGCATTTTAGATGTTCACATTAGAGTTATTCATTTGCTGAAGTCTATATAAATAGTCTAAAAGCCAAAACCTCCAAAGTCTAAAGACTGTGCAACTTTAGGCATATATTTTACAGGAGGAAATATAAGACCAAGAGGAAGGAAGAGGGACAGTAAAGTGGGCAATGGGAGGGAAATAATATGGTTATATTTACCATAGAACTAAGATCACCATAGACCAAATAGGAGACCAGGATCAGGCAAGATGATGAAGGAGGCAGGAGTGTTGAGCAAGAAGATGGAGGTCAGCGAGGGAGATGGGGATTTAGAACAGAGGCTGAAGTCTAAGGAGAAGCTACTGGGGTGTCCACACTGGAGAAGAAAGGGATCATTTCTCTTACATGGGAAAGAAAGATCAGGTTTGAGACATGTGCCTCACTTATTTTCCTAACACGATTTTAGTGGCACCTGCTGGATGGCAGACTCTGTTCCAGATGTTGGGACACAGTTGTGAACATAGCAACAAAAGCCCCATCTTCCTGGGATTTGTGTGTAAGCAGGAAAAACATAATAAACAAGAAAAATGTATAATATATTAGATAAAGGCTATATAAAAATTCAAAAGCCAAGCCTGTTAGTACAAACCTAAAATGGCAATTATTAGTGAAACTGAAGCAGGAGGATCCAAAGTTCAATGCCTGCCTGGATTACAGGGTGAGGTCAAAGCCAATCTGGGCAACTTAATGAGGATGCATCTAGAAATAAAAAGTAAGAAGAAAGTTGAGGTGTAGCTCAACAGCAGAGCTTGCCTGATGTGTACGAGGCCCTAGGTTCAATTGCTAGCACTGTTCCACCAAAATAAAAAGAATTCCAAGATGGTGGAGCAGATATAAAAGGAAAGTGAGCACTAAAATTATGGATATGATGGTGACTTAAGGCCTCACAAATTAAGTAACTTTTTAGGTAAGACAGTGAGCCTACAGGTGTGTGATAGATCAACCCAGGCAAATAACTGGCCCCCAAAGACCCCTCCTGAGCCACCAGCTTGCTGTGGAGAGTGCGCTGCTGGGTGGAGCATCTAAAGTTATTAGTGTCCCCTCATGCACAGAGCAAACCCTGTGCCTGCACACCATCACAGACACGCATTCCTAAAGCTAAATTCTAGGCTATAACAGTGGTGTTAATCCCTAAATTGTGCAGTCCCTAGCCCCCTGATTCAGGAGAAGGGCTGACTTTGGACAACCCTGCCTTCTAGGCCTCTATCAATAAATAGCACATCACATGGGATATGGATTTTTCCTTCATAATTAATTAACCTTTATTCATTCCTTCTTTTATTTCACCCAACACCATATTTATGTATTAATTCATTTATTCATTGTCTTCCTTGTTTTGTTTGCTTATTTCTTTCTGCCCTCATTATTCATGTACTATTTCCTTAATTTTCCTACCTTGTGACTTTTATCTCGTAAGTAAATGGGAGTGCTCGGTTTTCCATACAAGGCTTGCATCTTAGCTCAGAGATGCAAGCATGGGACAGACACATATATTACAGTGGTCACATCAGCATCCATTCATCCTAAGGCTAGCCTATAGGTCATGCTCCTTACATAGATTCTCTCAACCGTTTATTCATGAAAACTCAGTCATTTTTATGGCATTTGCCAAACTTCTACCAGTCCAAAAACATGGGCCTGACATATTTCGGGAGACAAGGGATGGGGAGGAGATAATTAAGGTAAGTTATGCCAGTCCCTATCATCCGTCCGTCCGTCCATCCATCTGTCCGTCCATCCATCATCTCATCCAGTCACTCTCATAGACTTCCACTGGCATTGCTCAATACTAATTCCTGAACTGGCAGTTGCTTTACCCAAAATGACTTGGGGAAGGCTATGTTCAACTGCAGGGCCTCAAAAGCTGAATACAATTTCAGGCCTTGTAAAGAAGAAATGCAGTCCAGACAGCTGAATGGCATAGATGGATTGGGGTACGGGGTCCACAAACACCACATTGCAGCTGAGTAAGAAAATCGCCCAGCCCAGGAGTTAATGGCACTGCTTTGAGAGCGCTCAGGGCAAATTTCAGCGGGATTGACTGCCAAGCCAAAGAATTTTCTGTGCCGCAAGGAAGACCTAGCGTGGCCTCTCATTTCCCATTGTAAGGAGGCTATGGAGCAAGCAGGCACCAAAGTGTCAGGTTGGTTGTTCCTGAGGCAGTATGGTTTTCTGTCCCTGTCTCCTCCACCTAGGAGAAAAATGCTCCAAAAGGTGGTTAAGATTCCCCACTGGCTCTGCACTCTCACGGTTGTGACAAAGTTCCGTGACAGCTTTCGTGCCTAATGATTCAAAATCATGTAGATAAAATTTTCCTCCCCCAAGTAAAGGCACTGGTAGAATTGGAAAGGAAGTGTTTAAAGATAGGGACCTAGCTGTGCTAGCACTCAGCAGAGCATCCAGAGATCAGGGACCCTGGGGAACTGCAGAGAGGCAGACGCCAAGTATGGGCTCCTGAGTGCCTGGACGCACCTGCCATGTCATGAAGCTGGCTAATCTTGAATGCCACCATTCTAGTCACAAGCTGAAGTGAGACAAGGACAAAGGGGCTTGGGCCTGACTCTGAGTGCCCTAACTGAGGTCCCAAGCCTTCTCTTAGCCCTTTGGAGGTGGTAGAACTCGCACCTAAGTCTCAGGTCTCCAGAAGACAGCAGAACCTTCTGGCTAGGCAGAAAGCACAAAAACATCAAACAAGAACCAAAATAATAGGAACCACTCAACACGTACTTGCTCGTATGTAAACACATCTGACTAATAACATACTCTCACAATCAGAGTCTCATTTTATCTTCAAAAACCTGAGGGAACAGACTAATACGTGTGAGGGGTAGCGTATAAATCCTGCTTTACATTCAAGCCTATATAAGTTCTTAGGGGTCCATTGCATCAGACTCCCAAATGAAAGGGTGCAGCTTTGTTTTTCCGGGAAGATGGTGTTTTGAATTCAAATAGCAGTAAGTGGTCTCATAGGTGGAATGTGCTATCAGAAACTCTAGTCTCTTCCATATCCACTTGGACCTGTAGAGAAGGTAAGGCTGGACTAAATTAAGGCTGAACCTCCTGACTGTAGCCCAGGCTGTTTCCACTTTATCAACCCTAACGTTGACCTTGTGCAAGGCACTCCCCATGATTGCAGCCTCCCCATGGATGGTGGGAACATATAGGATAAGTGGCTTTGAAGGCCACTTTTTCTGGAACAGATTTGGACAGAATATGAAGGTAAGAGATCAGGAAGTCCCAGGACTCCATGGGTGGAGTAGTCTAGCTAGGGACAGGGACAGAGGGCACTGAAGCAGCCCTTTACCGACTTCACAGGCAATGCCCACTGCCCTCCACTTCCTCCTCCAGCTGGAGGGTCTCCTCCACTTCCAGGTCTTGTTGACTTTTGAATTTACAAGGTGTGTGGGTTGCTAAGACCTGGGATGATTGCACCCTGGGGCCAGACCCGCCTTGGGAAAGCATCCTTTTACCCAGCCCCATGGAAGGAGGTGGGGACACAATCTGGGGTCTCCTGATACTGCCTCAAAGTGACAGAGAATACCAAAAAGAAGACAGACAAGAGAAATGAAAGACTGGCTCCATTCTGGAAAGGATGGGGAGAAAGCATGAACAGCGCCACAATTCCATCTTGAAGCCCTGAGTTCCTGACTATGGACTGGTTCTGCTGGGGGGTGAAAGCTCAGGCGGGTGAGGAGCTTTATGGTGTTTACTTGGTTTATTGGCTCTGGGGAAGAGGATATGAGGCCCCATGTAGTTTTCTGAAGATAGGACCCTGCAAGAAAAGGCAAGATTTATGACTTCCGGAAAAACCCTCAAGGTTACCAGGCTGGGCATGGTCAACTCTCCTTAGCTGTGTGGGTTTAAGGGAGGGGACCTAGAGGAAAAGAAATCTCAGAGTCCATTCCCGCAAGCTCTCTTTCAATGTTTCTCCAGGGACAGCTCCATGGAGTGAATGATACTCGGATTCCTCTACCATGTTAACAAAGCCGGACTGAGGTCAGAAGAGCCCCTGCTCTGAAGGATCCACATCAAACCCAGTTCTGGCTCCCACACTGGGGCCCTTTCTCTCTGGGCAGCTCTCACTAGAGTGCCCTGTGAGGCCCAATGGGGAAATACGTGAGTCACCCTTGCTAGGGTGGTGGCCTGTAGTCACCGATGTGCCACCCCAGGCAGGCCTGGAACAATAACTACCCATCCTGCCCAGCGAGGTGACCAGACAACCTCTAGCACATGATCACAACAAGGGTGCTTGACCTCTCGGAAAATGCCCACCCCGCCACGTCTGTGGACTCCGGCCCTGGCCAAGTGCTTCTAGAAACAAATGTTTCGCTGACAACCCTACTTCACAGGCACAAGAGGCTGGTTCCTGACACGGCCTCCCAGTCTTCAGTGGCCCCTGTTAGCAGGATAGATTGTGTTTCTGGGCTTAATTAAGGGACAGACCATAAATATTCATGTAGCCAAATGAGCCTGGCTCACAAGTGCAGCTGCTTCCCGCTTGGGGAAAATTAACATTGTTTTCCAGCAGAGAGTAATGAGGCTGCGCACTACAGAGGAAGCTTTTCAACAGCCTCTTTAGGACAGAAAGGGAAGGCCACACTCAGAGGCCCTGCACCCTGGGGAATTGTCCTGGCCTCCGCAGAGCCCTCTGCTTCCCCAGTCTGGCTCAGCGAGGCTCCTGAAGGGGGGCATTCGCCAGGGTGCTCGGCAGAGCAGGACTCTCCTAGCTGTCAAGAGAACTGGGTTTGGCAAAATGTTGCTCAAGGTCTAAATCCACCTGCCGCCTCCTGTGTTGGGAAGCTTTCCTGGGACCTGGTCATGCTTGTTTGTTTCAGTATTGGCTAAAGAGTTGAGCCACTGTGTGGTGGGCCTTTTTAACCTGCAACTGAAACGTTGATGACTAGGCCTTGTGTAGAGAATCTGCTGTCTACTAGAACAGTCTTAAATCACCTCAAGCCAGACACTTGTTATCTTACTAAAAGTCTCATAGTTGGGCTGGCAAGATGACTCCGTAGGTAAATGCGCTTTACCACACAGGCCTGCTGACTTGAGTTCAGTCCTCAGAGCCCGGGGTGGAAAAAGAGAAACAGCTTTCCAAAGCTGTCCTCTGACTTCCACATGCAAGCCACGGCATGCACCTGCCCGTGCATGCAAGCACACACGCATCATCATCATCATAGTCATAAATAACGTTAGGAATAAATGGCTAGAAGTCCCATCATTTCGATCTCTCTGGGGTCCTAGACATTGAAAGTTGTTTGACCTTGTGGATGTACGATCTTGTGTGCAGATCCTGAAACCCGAGTGCTGCTTCTATGCTGCCCTTCCTTAGCTGTGACCATCAGCAAGTTATTCCCCTTCCTCCGTGCTAACCATAAAGTGTGTGTTAAGTAAATGGGATCACTTTCCATTATTTCAGAGTCCTCAAGGTGCAGGATCCTAACCACTATAAAAACCAACTCATCAGATCTTAGAATCTTAGTTTCAACATGAGGACCCCTCTCCTCATTTCTGATACTGGGCTAAATGTTTTCCATACATTGTTTCGCTGAAACCCCAAAGAAAGTTGGAGTGGGGGTTACTGGCAATATTTGTGAAGTATATATTACAGCGATATGCAATTTATATGTGATATGATTATAAACTATGATATTAAAAAGTGGTACTTTAAAATATTAGGAGCCTCACCTGCAGCTTGGTCACTAGGAGCAGACTGCAAAGTCAGAACCCAAGCCTGGTGCTCAAAACTTGCCTCTCAGGCAACCCCACTTCCTACTATGTCCTCAGTCTCTGAATTCCTGCTGTGACAGGGGGTCTGCCATCTCCTCCCCCACCCCTGAGTATTCACACCGGGATCTGTCCTTATAGTCACCAGTTTGCTCCTAGTTTGAACTGGCTCTTCCCATCTCTGTAAAACCCAGCAGAACACAGACCTTCTCGGGGTCATTGTCCAACTCTTTGGGAGTCAGCCGCAGGCTGAGCCTCGAGCATTTGCAGCAAACTAGATCTGGGCAGAAATCGCCTGTTTCTGTCAGACTCTCCTCCAGGAACCCCTCCCCAATCCCAAAGCTCCTAGGGTTTCTGCCTGAACAACCTGTCCTGAGCCAGGCCAGTAATAACCCCAGGACTCTCTAACGCTTCCATTCTATCTGCTGGAGTTCAACATGCCTTGGGATCTGCTCTCTCTTCTTGCAGTTCTGTGGCATAATGAAGCTCCGCAAAGCCTTGCATTGTAATTGTCCTCGTGGCCAATGCTTCTTGTAAGATGATGGACCTGGGACCCATAGGGAGGAGGACTAGACTATCAATGAGAGGAAGAGATGCCTACAGAGAAGCCCTGTGTTCCAGGAACCTGAGAGCCCTTCAGCCCCTTTCTCCTCACATGGGTACAGAGCAGGCATCTGGAGCTGCTGCAGACACTCTGACTAGCTGGAGGCCCCCCAGACAAGGAGAAAGCTGTAGAAACAAATCCCATGTGCCAAACAGTTCCACATGCACCCTGAACAGGTATTTTGATCCCTGTGCAGGTTGGATGTCCTGGGGATCGGGCTGTGTGGGGAAGGCCTCTAGACTACCTCCAGCAGCCCTAAGAGGCCAGCTCATATCCTTTCAGAGAGTGGAAAAGGAAACACTGGGCCCTTTTACAGGGTTTCTTGTGTGTGACGAGCAGCCTCTGAGGATGGCCAAGCTGCCACGGATGGAAGAAACCGTTTATTTTTCCTGTGAGCCGCTCTGGAGCCTTTCAAAGGTGTGAAGTTCCAGGGCCTGCAAATGCTGACTGTGCTGGCTGCAGAGAGCCAGCCCTCCCTGGGCCTCAGCACCCCCCTCCCCGCCCCGCACTCCCCCTCTCTCAAAGCTCTCATGTGCTACGGGAACTCCCCCAGGCCCATCTGGCCTCCCCTGTGCTGAAAGGCCGCAGAGTGACAGGCCAGAAACCTGATTCAGTGTTTATTCACTAAACACTGAGAGGGCCCTCCTGAGTCTCCTCCCCACCCAAAGCCTCTGCTACTTCCAGGAGGGGGGGGTGGCACTGGCCATCTCCCATGCTCAGCATACCTGGTGTACTTGCCCCAGGAGATTAGCCACAAGGAGAAGCATCCAGGCTGGCCCCGAAGCAACTGGTAAAACACAAAGAAAGAACAGCCACTGAAGTGGCCTCAGCCGATAGAAGAACCCCAAGTCCTATGGATTCTGGTAAGGACTCTGCGTACCTCCTCCCATGGCAAGGTTGGGAGATTCTACAAGACCCCTGCCCAAGAGTTGTACCATGTTGTAATCCTGCAGGTCTATAGCAGCAGAAGGGATCTCCGGCTGAACCGAAGGGCTCTGTCTGTATTTCTAACTCCAGCCTAGTCTGAGATCTGCAGCTCAAATAAGATGGCCAGCTGCGCCCATGGAATGACTGGTTATTCCCTCATGCAGCCACCCAGGAAGCGGCACTGAGGTTGTGTTTTCTGGTTCACTTGGGACAAGGTTTTTCTGCATAACCCAGGCTGGCCTCCAAGTTGTGCTAATTCTTTTCTCTCGGCTTGCTAAATGCTGGGATTGCAGCATGAACATCTATGTCCAGTTACTAAGGAAACATCTGAACTGGTCCTGTTTTCTGTTCTTTTCTGCTCCCTTCTCTCCATGTTTGTAATACACGAGACTGCTGTGTGGTGCTGATGTGGTATCTGTCTGAACCAATACTTTGCTACGGCACAGAAAATGTGGCCATTTCTCTATGAAGGTCAGCTGTGAGGCTAGTGGTGCTCCATCTGATCTGACAGAGAGCGACTCTGTCATAGTAACCAGCCAGCCTCACATCCTAAGTTCATCTGGAATTCCCGGATCACCACAAAAGGATACTTCATACTGTCATGGACTCAAGGCCAAGCTTCCGGTCAAGGAGCCAGCCCACCACCCAGCACCTATCAGCCGCCCTCACTACTGGTACATCTGGTAGCTGGGCTGGGCCCTGTGATCTTGCCCATGGTCTGTCAGGGTTGCCACAGCCCTGCCCACTCTCACGCATCTTTGGCTAACTGCTGCCATGACGGGCCTACTGACTTCCAGTGGGCCCATAACAGAGAGCCCTTGCCAGCACTCCATTCACCCTGTGCATCCCCTCCTTGGCCTTCTAGGCCTACAGTGACAAGGGCTTGCTCACAAATGGGACATTGTCCTTGTCCCTTAGTAAAGGCCATCCCCTTTCCTCAGCCCTACTGTTTCTAACCCCAGAATCAGCCTCGGTGGCCCCTGTAAGCTAAGATGTATATGGAGCACAGTGTCACCCAGTGCCGTGCTTCAGAATCACGGCAGAAGACAACCTTGATATTTTCCCCTTTTACAGATAGAGAAACTGAATCAGACAGTGTGGCCTCTTAATCCCCCAGCTGCTACATCACTTGCTCATTTCCATGCTCCTTTCCTTGTTTCTTTCCACACCGAGCAGGCGCATGCTCCTTGTTTCACTCCATTCTACCTATACCACTGGAAAATATGTACGGCAGCCACAGCCAATAGTCTAGGAAGTCTGGGGTCGTGGTTTTTCTGTTTAGCATCAGAAATCAAAAGTGAGAGCCATGAAAACAGCAATTTTGGGTTGAGTGGCCTCCGAAATAAATAGGAGCACTGGCCTAGCTGATCGGAAATGCAACTCATAAGAAGGAAACAAAGGCAGATGGTTCTCTTCCTGTTTCTAATATTTTCACTCCCACACTGAGATTATTCAATGCAACTTCCTACTTGTGGGTGGGCTTATTAGGGATCAGAGAGGAATGGGGACTTGCCTGGAGGCACACAGCACATAGGCAAGGCTGGGCTGTGCGTTTGGAACCTTCTGTCTTGCGCTTCTCTGGTGTTTTCAGTTTTGGGAAACTCTCAGCTCCATCGAAATAGTATCCTTAGAAGCCAAGAAGTATTGCGATTTCATCAGCTGTGAGGATTTCCAATCTCTAAACTAAGTGGCTTGTTAAGAAATATATTTGAAATTGGAAAATAATAAAAATAAAAAAGGGGGATTACTTTGCCCCCATTTGATCTGTGGGACACTGACTGATATCTCGGGATTTCTGGCCCATGTTCCTGTCTCCATATGGAGTCTCGAGGTGTTGGTGATGAACCTGAGGGCCCAGGACTTCAGTAAAAGCCTGAGGAAAGCCCGAATGTCACTGTCCTTAGGCAGAGGATCCACATCCAAGCTGTTTGTCTTTGGCTAGTCCTTTGATAGTGCCCTGGGATGGACTCACTAGGAAGTCAGTGTTTTCTAAACTTTCAGGGTACCTCTGAAACTGCCTGTGGTTTGCTTGGAGTTTGTCCCTCAGAGCCGTAATAGAATCCCGAAAGTTACTTCTCTTCTTGATATCTGACCACCTCCTCCACTGTGCCATCCCCTGCAGGGATTTATGGCTTGGTGAGGAGCCTCAGTGTCTCCCTGATGGGAATTCCACCATCAACTCATTACCAAAGCGTCCTCATCAACCTGGCTTTAATCGCCTCCGAGCCTGATAACCATCAGAGGCTGTTCATCCCTGGCAAATTATCTAATCCACATGTTGTTCAATTTGTGTAAACCCTAGCCCACGAGGATCATAAAATAAATAAGCATGAAATGGTTTACAGTTTCCAGTCTCCTTTCACCTAGACAGGCCAGGCGAGGCGGCTCTCCCGGCCACCACCACCATGGCTGCCACCTCCTTCCAAGAAAGGATAGATGATGTGGCTTCTAGGAGGACCTGTTTGCTGCCATCTCTGCCACAGGCCACACACACTCTTCTGCCCCATCTCTTCTGTGACCCTTCCCGTGTCCCAGAGGAGTCAAAGCTTCATGTTACTAACATGTTATTCATAGGCTTGTGCTGCGAGGCACAGGCACGGTGAATTAAGACACTGGGTGATTTGGAAAATGAAAGTAAAGCTGCCCTTGGGGGGAAAGCTGGTAGGAATTTGTAGCGATGGGCGGAAGAGCAGAGAAGAGGCAGAAAAAGATGTCAGCAGCTCCAGAGGGTGTAGGAATGATAAGACTGGAGTGTAGTCCAGATATAAGCAGAGGTCTCCAAGGCTATGCTCATATGTGTGTGTACCTGTGAGGGCAAAGGCACAAACACAACTGGGCCAGGAGTGGAGCTGACAGGCAAGCACCCCCGCCCCCACCCCCATCCCTGAAATTCCTCTAGTGTATATCTGAAATCCTGTAATTTCACAATTCTGGGATTTGTCCATCTGCTTCTCTCACAAACAGACACTGATCATAATGTTCTATGGTTCTAAGTACCTAGATCCAAACAGTCTGTAATTAGGGACTGCTCTGAATCTCTAATTCTGCTGTTCCGGGATGCAGACACTCTGGTTCTAAGATTCCTTCCATCGATGTTTCTGTATTGATATTCTAACACTCTGTGCTTGAGACCTCTAATTGTGAACCCACGAGCCTGTGATTCTGCACATTACCTTGTCCGTATTTCTTTTCTTTTTTTCTTTTCTATTTTGGTTTTTCTAGACATAGGGTCTCACTATGCAGCGCTGACTGTCCTGGCACTTACTATGTAGGCCAGGTTGGCCTCAGACTCACAGAGTTTGCCTCTGTACCGCCATGTCCAGTTTTGTCAGTATTTCTAGTGTTCTACAAAATCGCAGTTTCAATTCCACAATCCCCAAATTCTTTAATTCTAATGTTTTGTGCTACTAAGATTTAAGGCTTTTTTGTGAATATATAAGCTAATTTTTAAATAAATCTAACAGGATGGTTCCAGAATTCTAGGTTTCTCAGACTCTGCAGTGCAAAGGTATTTTTCCCCCACATTCCTCATTTTGAAAACTCTAAGATTCTCAGTTCTGTAATTTAAAGATAGTATGTTATACCCCCAACATTTCTTATAGTTTAAGATTATGTTATTTGAAATACGAAGTCACTTGCTCTGCGAAGGTCAGGAATTAAGTCGTTGTAGGGTCCAGGAATGCTAAACCGCTCCCTGGGATCAGGTTGTGGGGTGTCCCAGGCAGGATCTTCGCCATAGCAAAGAAGACCCAAAGAGGGCTGGCAATTTTAGGGACTGAGAGACACGAAGGCAGTGGGAGTGGAGGAGGAGGTTCCAAGCCCAGGGTCCGGTGAGGAGTCTGCTCCTACACCCGGAGTCCTTCCTCAACAGCCAGGTTTCCAAACATCTGCCTGCACCCACGTCTGCATGCCCATTTCGAGCGTTGAAAAGAAGCCTTCTGCCTTTCTTGTTCTCCATCAAGGGCTCCCATGACAATCATCTCAAGCAGCTAATGAGTTTCAGATGGGCTTCAGAAACCGGGGACCAAAGAGACGCTGGGGGTGGGGTGGGGGTTCTTTAGCTGAGTATTGTGGGGGTGGGGTGGGGAGAGACTCAAAGGGAAGAATCTTTTGTAGCAAACAAATTCCGGGGCCACACACCTTCCCAGGGCCTGGGGAAAGAACCAAGAAAGAAGCTGGGAGTCTCAGAGTTACTATGTACGTGTTCTTTGTACCCCTCGCTTGCTAGCCTCTTCTCTCTCCCACTGTACATAGACCTACAGACCTGCCTTGCCTGGCTTGCTCGTCATTGCTGTTTTGAACTCACCGAGGAAAGCCCTCGAAGAATTCTCCAAAAGCATCAAGGATTTCTTCAGGCCAAGGTGTCATCAGTCACCTGCTGATAATGCATCTTTGCAATTATATCTTCTGCGACCTTGTGGTCTTTCAGATGTACAGAGGTAGAGCCCAGGGGCTGACTGCCTGGCCTGGAGGGAGCCACTCAGCGATCCTGGGGAGTCCAGCAGGCAGCTTTCTCCTGGCGCGCTGAGACTCAAGGGTTTTTCCACTCCTGTGCACCAGGGGGCACCGATAGGGAGGCAAGAGCCTCGGGCAGGGATATCTCTCAGCCTTCTTTTCCATGGCACTCAGAGCACCAGAGACCTGGCTGGGATTACACAGTGGGTTCTGCGGTGCTCTCAGTCCCTAGCTGCCCGGCAACTTCCGCTGCTTTCAAGATCTAATTTAGGAATATGCGGAAATGAGCAGATCACTGGAAGAGACACCCCAATGCATTACAGAGGGAGCCGCGGTCCACAGCCCACCGAAGCTGTTCTGAGCAGGGATGGAGGGGAAAATGCTTCAACAGGATGTGTATGGTTTAGGGTTCAGAGAGTATCGCCGTTTCCTTTCAGATATCAACAACAACAACCACGTTCTCCCCACTGCCTATGAGTCCTGGAATAGGCAGTTCCTGGTGGTCTTCACACACACACATGTGCATGGAGAAGAAAAAAAAATCTGCCTGGAAGCAGGCCTCCCCAGGCTCCCAGCAGCTGCCCCCCTTCCCTGCCCAGAGCCCCCCTCCCCATTTGCAATTAGGGGTAATCTTTTGTTGCCTGGAAAGTGTAAAAATCACCAGCTTTTCTTTTTGCATGCATAATATCCATTTCCCCTCCAAGTGCGCTATTTGGTTAGGGAATTACATCTATTTACAAGAGTAGATGTTGCACAAAGGTTGTGTTTATGTGGAAAATTATATCGGTGACACAGGCTGATTGGCATGTGGAGGCTGGGAGAGCAGGCCTAAGAGGCCTCCTCATCAGCTTGGAATAACAAAATGATTGTATTTTCAGCAAAGCTAATTGATCACACACCTCACCGGGCTATCTGTTTACTCAAAGGCCATCCAGGCCCTGGGAAGGTGGAAAGGAGAGAGCAGCGGGCAGTGGTCACCACCAGGCCAGGCCAGCCAAGGCTCTGGGGGTATGTAATAGAGACAAGAGATGGGATGAGGGGGCAGAGCAGCCCACTGGGTCCTGTAGTTGTGCAGAGATGGGCAGATTCAGTGTTCCCTGGAAAACCAGGCCTAGACCCTAACTAGCAATTTTGTCCTTTCTATGAACCCTTTAAGTTCATCTAGGCATTGAAGCTGTGGGGAAAGGCAGACCAGAGCAGGACCCAGAGCCACTGCAGAGAGAAGATGCATTCATTCCCTCCCCCGCCTCCCCCACCCCTGCCCGCATTTTGGGAAGCTGACCCCACAGCTGTCAAGCTGATGCTGAGCTGACTACACTAGCATGGAGGAGCAGCGGCTTTGGGAGCAGGCCTGGCTCCACGTGTATGTCCTGACTTTCATCCCAGCGCAGAGTTAGGGACCAGTGAGGTATGGAGATGGATAGAGGACATCCAGCTTTGCTCCACAGAACAGAACCTTCTCCCAGCCACCACAGAGGAGGTGACTATCCTCAGGTCTATGATGGGCTTCCCTGAGCTGGGCTTCCCAGAGAGAGGTGAATGACCTCCCCAAACCTGGCTAGCCCTATGGGCCCAACAGCACAAGCCAGCTTAAAAAAAGGTAAGCTGCTAGAACTCTATTTTCTCTCTAGAGTTAAAAACTCCAGTTGTGGAGGCAGAAAACAAAACAGTTGAATACAATTAAGCAGGCACTTGAGTGAAAATGACCAGCTATTATAAAAATAACCGTTCGGGGACCAGTGTAGGAACTGACTCATTTACCAGCACTTTGCAAATGCGAAGGTCCTTTGGAAACCGCTGGTCAAAAACACTGTAAACATCCGCCCATCCCATGATGCTATCACCTGCTTGTCCTGTGACTAGTTAATCTTTACAGTGACACACAAGCACAGCTCCTGCTCGTCATGTTCTTTCTCTGCCTTGATCTTTCCATTGCTGATCAATAGATCTAGTAATTGTTTCCTAAAGCAAAGACTAAAATTACTCCAGAACAAACAATAAGTGACCATGATTTCCTAGAAAAATCCTGAGACACTCAGAGGCCACTAAAACCAAAAATCTTATTTTACAAATAGGGAAAGTGGGACCTAGAATACCATTTTGATTCCTGCTGGTCACGATTTGTACATTATTTGGGGTTCTTGGATCATGTGGCCCTGAATAAACCTTGGGTGCTTTTGGTTTTCCTCCTCTGCCCAGGTCTAAGAGCAATTTGTAACAACCTCCTCCTGCTCCTGGGACGTCTCTCTCTCTCTCTCTGTGTGTGTGTGTGTGTGTGAGTGTGTGTGTATGTGTATGTGTGTGCATGTGCGCACATCTGTGGCCTTTCAGCAGGTGCAATGAAGGAAGATTAATAAAACCTGATTACATTACACATTATTTTTATTCTGCAATCAATGCTTTTTATTAGATTTAAAACTTTCACTGCACTTTTTATCTCTGGCTGTATAGTGTTCTACAATAAAAAGTAAAATTTAAAAAAAAAAAAAAACGGGGTGGGGGCGGGAACCAATGACTCCAAAGTCTGGCAAAATAATATACTTTCTTGGATGTCTCTGTGTGTTGCCAATTAGCTTTGCTGAGAGCACAGACCCCATCCATCACCCGCCTCTGGGTGGCTGTAACGGAGACCTAATTTGTTTCATATGCCCTGTGCACAGGCGTTCATCCTTGCCTCCAACCTGCCATGGAGGCCCTGTCCAAGGAGGAGATGAATGACAAGAAAACCCAAGACAAGCCAGCAGGACCCCTATCAGAAACTGCTCTGCGGCTATGAGAAGATCCCAGCCCTCCCAGGCCTGCGGTTCCTCCCACAGCCGCCCCCCCCCCGCCACGCCTCTCTCTCCTCCACCCCTTCTCCCCTTTCACGACCCAGAAGACCCAAGACTCACAAGGTGGCCGGCAAGGCCCTTGAGTGGAGAGTGGAAAACGGCCTCTTCCTCCAGCTTCCCAGGGTTGGCCCTGCCTCGCCCCTCTCTGCTGTTCCCACCCCCTCCCACCTCTCCTTCCACAAGCCCGACTTTTGAACCTCCAGTTCCCTAGGAATTTTATGAATGCTCGAAACAAGCCAAAATAAACTCGTAAAGAAAAGGCTTCTAAAGAAGGCCATAGCCGCGTACAGCAAGTGCTAAGCGGTAAATACAAAAGTTCTCCAGGTCGCTGGGAGCTGTGCTCTGGGTGGCAGAAGGTTGGGGTCAACCAAGGGAAAAGAGGACAAGGGGGACAATGAGTGAAGACTTCCTTTTCCTTCCTTCAAGGGGAGAAAAGCAAGCTCCAAGTCATAGACTCAGTCTTTATTTTTTTTAAAAGCCTGACGATCTGTCCCCTCACTTCTTGATGAGCTAACCCAGAGAAGTGGAGCTGGTTAGCAAGACACTCAGTAAGCTGGCCTGTCCAGCCTTGGAGCGCCCCCTCCCCGTGGGACTGTGGGACTGCATGGTAAGAAAAGTAGCCTAATGCAACCCTGTCCAACAGAACCTTCTGTTGTGGTGCAATGTACAGATCTGAGCATGCAATATTCTTCCCGATGTGCCTTTCAATTACATTTAAAACTCAGTCATGGCACCAGAGCGAGATGGCTTAACTGGTAAAGGCACTTGACACTAGCCCTGGCAACCTGAGTTCGATCCCCAGGACTCTCATAGTAGGAGAGAGCCAACTTCTGAAAATTATTTATTCTCTGACCCACACATACTTGTGCCATGGCATGCACGTGCATGTGTACACACACATAAATACAAATAAATATATGTAATAAAAGCATTTTTTAAAAAATAAATTCAGTAACCTATGCCACTACCTGAGACCATCGTCTGGAGCAATACAGCCCTTATGCACCTCCACCTCTGTCAATGTTCTACCAGAAGGTGGTATTCCAAAGCACAACAGCCTGGGCCTTTGAAGGAATCTTCTGGAACATGATGGACGAGGGATCATTGCTCTGACTTCCTCAGGCCTTGCCATCTCTATGGCCATTCAGGTACTTGCCACTCAATGTCAAGGGCTGTGTTCTCTGCACCCTTTCATCAAGTAAGTATAAGTGCCTTGGCACCAAAGTTTTGCCTAGTCCCTGCTGGATACTCAATCCAAGGATGGTGGAGTTGGAGAAGGCCACTTAGTTAAGCTATTCCTGGAGGGAGTCTCTCCTCAACTTCCTTCTCCTTAAACTGAGACCAGTTCCTCATCAGTATCCCATGCAGTCACACCCAGCACACCCCAAGATCCTCCTAGGCCAGGCCTGGGAAGGTTCTGGGACATTCACAGGCGCAGGGCAGAGCTGCTCTGAGGAGCTCAGATGAGTAGTTAGTCAGCCTCCATAGAACCCATGAGGGCTGGTCAGCTTGGGCTGCAACTTGGGCGGCTTCATTCCCTGGTCTCCACACTTGATCAAGAAGGAAGTGTCAGTAAGAGAAGCCAGGGCTGAGAAGAGAGGGACTTGGTGGTTGGCTGGGGGCGTGTGTGTGTGTATGTGTGTGTGTGTGAAGGAGAGGCAGAACCAAGACTGATTCAGGGATATGGCATGTGTGTTTTCCGGAAGGAATCTGACAATCATGACATTAGCTGGCATTGATGGATACTTACTATATGCCAGGCAAGATGCTAAAGATTTTATATGTGACCACATTTAATCTTCTCAGCATTTCTGACGGTTTTCCAGAAGGAATACAAAAGAGTTGTGACATTAGCTGGCATTGATTAAGAATTCATTACATGCCAGGCATCACGCTAAGCATTTTACATACATGACATTTAATCCTCACAGCAGCTGTGAGGAACCCCTCCCACTCTGTCCTTTATTCTACAGGTGAGCAAACTGGCTCAGAATGGGTACAAAGTCACGGTTCAGCACTGGGGTTCAGATCTCGGCTCCTCCATCCTTCCCCCTACCCAACACTTTCCCCGTTCCCTGAAGAGAGCTCTGGGTTTGTTTTCTCGCCAGGATATCCCCACGCTCATGACTGTTCAGGCTCTCAGCCAGGGCTGTTTTTTCCCCTCCCACTCCTACAAGATCTTCTACACAAGAACTCACCCTTCTCAACCCAAGGGAGCCCCAATCCCATCTCTCCACTTCTCTATCTCAAAATGGAGCCTCATTCTGAGCTGGACCCTATAGAGAAATGGAATTGAATTGGCCCCTGCTCATGACACTGGACAATAGAGGCCTCTCTCTGCAGGAGACTCTTACCTGTCCAAAAAGTCTTCTCCAGTCTTTCCAACGCTCCATCATACCCTTTTGGTTAATTCAAACTTTATCACGGCTGATTCACCCTGATTTCCATTTGCTATGTCTATCGGTCCCTAGAGGCAAGTCCCCCATTACAGGACCATGTATCCCCCAAATTCTTTTGTTGATGTCTACATTATTTACTTTCGTGCCACTGCGATAAAAATGGTAGTGGTAAAAATATCAGTCCATAACAGATTAAGAGAAGGAAGATTGATTTTGGCTGATGGGTTCCGGTGTTTCAGCCACTATGTTGGCAAAGGCACAGTGGAGCCTGTGGTAGAGCATAAGGTGATGATGAAGATGGTGAGGACGGATGCTGGCAACAATGGCGTTGATGAGAGCTTGCCAAGATAATGCGACAGGCCCTCCTCCTGCAGCTTCTCTTAGCTTCCCCATCCCATCAGCAGGAAACTACTCTCTGGTTAGCAAATGTCCTCTTTTTCCAAATCACAAGCCCAGGAGCACTGAGGGGCTCCCCTGAGGACGGAAGAGAAGGTGACGCACAGATGAAGCAGCCGAGCTTGAGAGTCCAGGAAGGGCAGCCTTCTGGCCACATTCACGCTGTGCAGAGATCAGATTAGGGTGCATGGGTCCCTTAAGCAGAACTCACCGTGTGGAACCGTTTGTCCGTGGAAGATGTGTCAGGCTGACCCACCCCAGTAACTACATGGGCGAGAAAGGGCTAAGCAATGAAGACAAGCGCTCGGTGAGGTGGAGACGCCAATATCCTGATCCTGCTCAGGCAGTAGGGAGAACCCTGACCGGAACCACTACTTTGAGATCACATAACAATGACAGTCATCACCAGTCATTGCAGAATTGTGCCAAGTCTCAAGGCAGATTCGAGAAAGGCACTGGCATCCTTCCATTTTAATGGTGGAGACACCAAAGTTCCAGGCCCGCTTAGTCCAAACACTAAGTCACATCTTCCTCATCAGCATCCTCCCACTCAACCCCACCATTTGGCTCATTCCAGACCTCCAATGCAGCGCCCCTACCTTCTCACCTCCCTCAGACTGTCCTGCTCAGTGCCTCGCCTCCAGGGATCGGGACACCTCTGACTCTTTCTTGTGCTCTCTTTCTCCCTGTTGTGTGCTTCTTGACCCCTTGCTTTATGGACATAGGTTTCTGCCTCTGTCTCTGTTCCTTCAGGCTGCTCTGTAAGTTCCAGTCGCCTAAAATCTCTGCATAAGCCCTGCAGCTTATGAACCACTTCCTCCAGAATGCTTCCTGAACTACTCCTGCTGCAAAGGACCTCCAGAAGCCCCCAGATTTTCCTCCAGCAGGTCCCTCTTATCTTCTCATGTAACTCTATTTACTTTTCACTCTGGATGTGTCTACCCAAATGCTGCCAGTTGTTCTAAGGCAGAAAACGTGAAGCTCATGCAGGTGACCCAAGCACTTTCCACACTGTGTGATACCTAAAAGTGCCTAGTGAATGAATGAATGAATGAATGAATGAATGAAGAATGAACTAATGAATGAATGGTGGTGGTTTCTATTGAAGTCAAGTTAACAGCTTTCTCCTCCATAATTTTCTGACAATGCATCGGGGAGAGGAGAGGAGGGGAAGAGGGTTGGGACTTTTAAGCTGGCTGTTTTCAGCTTGGTCCTCTGTTCCTGTGGCCCTTTAAGTTCCTCCTCTTTCACTCTTCATACTGCTCTGTCTAGGATGGAGCTGAGAAGCTACCTTGACTGACAACAGGGTCATACCACCACAAATGGCACAACCCCAGGTACCCTGTGTAGCCCACCCCGCTCTTCTCTGCTGGAGGTCTTGTAGACCCAAGGCTCTCCCAGCATCATGGCTCTCAGGACTCCCCTCTCAGCACCAAATCCAGCTGTGCAAACCCCCTTCTGTCCCCAAAAGACCTCAACCTTGGACATGGCAGTAAGTGGCTACAGATTAAACTCAGGCTGGCAATTTATGGTGTGCAGAGTCTGCTCCCTCCAGGCACTCCATCTGTCAAGGCAAGGCGGTGTTTTCCTTGGAAACTACACAGGAGGGACCTCTTCCTGGCAAGGCGCTTGCTCTCCCTCAGGTGCTGCCTGGGTCATCCACAGGGAATTCCTGGGAAGGTTTTGTTCACCAGAAATAGCAGATGAGTTTCCTCAGCTCCAGCCTTGGCCTGAGCATGTTCCTGAGGGCAGGGCTGGGTGAGCAGCTCTGAGAGCTGAAGGAACTCTACGTGGAGTCCTTTCCGCCTCATTTTACTCTGCCCTCTTGCTGTCCCTGACTGTAGAGAAGCTGATGGGACAGGAAGAAAGGAGTGAGCCACAGCAGACACACCGTTCAGACAGAAGCTAGAAATGAAGCAGAGATGTTCAGACAGAAACAAGAGTCAGTGACTGCCTGAAGGATTAGAAAGTCACAGGACAGAAATTGTAACCAAAGAGGCAGAGAAGGGAAGGCAATGGCCAGCACAATAAATTATGAACCAACCCTGGCATGAAAGGGATAGCCCAAGGGAGAAAGGAGAGGGAGAAGAGATGGAGGGAGCCACCATGGTCCACACAGGGAAGACATCAAACTTCCATGATCCACTTGAAAGGCAGAACCTGATTCCACACTGATGACAACAAATCCACGGGCCAGGAGAACCCCAGGACCTGCCACACAAGCTTTCCAGTGCTCCCTTCCAGAGAACAAGTCTAGGGCCTGTGGTCAGAGGTCGGGACACAGGACAGTCCCCATTCCCCAGTATGGAGTCTGTGTTAGAGGCTTGGGTTAGTCCTGGGCTAAGGGGATGTATAGGGGACAGAGCGGGAAATGAAGTATCAGGAATCCTGGTTGGTTCAGGGTAAGAAGGCCTTTCTGTTTGTTATAAACTTAGGCTTGTGTGTGGTGTGAATGGCTATCCAGTCTCTAACAGTGGCTCTCAACCTTCCTAATGCTGCCACTCTTTAACACAATCCCTCATGCTGTGGTGACCCCCAACCATAAAATTAATGCTGTTGCTACCTCCTAACTGTAATTTTGCTACTGTTATGAATCATACCATAAATATCTGTGTCTTCCGAAGGTCTTAACCAACCCCTGTGAAAAGGTCACCATCAGGGGTCACAAACCACAGGTTGAGAACAACTTCTCTAGCAGAACAAGAATTTAGTCCCTAGGTGTGATAGTTATGTCGTTGCTGGGTGCAGTGGTTTGGACAAAGAATGTCCTCCATAGGCTCTGGTGCTTGCCACCTTGGTTCCCCAGTTGGTAGCGCTGTCTGGGGACATTATGAACCTTTAGGAACTGTGGCCTCGTGGGAGAAGTATGACACTGGAGACAGGCTTTGAAGGTTCATAGCCCCTTCCAGTTTTATTTCACAGCTTCCCGTGTAATGAAATGTGATTAGTCTGTTTTGTGGTCCAGCTATGCCATCTCCCTCATCAATATGGACTCTTCCTCTGGAACCCTATGCCAAAACGAACTCTTTCTTTCATGAGTTGCTTTGGGTCATTGTTTGTTTGCCCAGCAACAGAAGTCTCAGCTACACTGTGATGAAACACCCCACAAAAGCAGCTTCAGGAAGGGAGGGTCTGCTTTGGCTAATGTCTTGAGGGTACAGTTCATCATGGCCTGGAAAGAACTCTAGCTGTGGCAGAGGAGTGTGAGGTGGCTGGTGACATTGTTTCTGCAGTCAGGAAGTGGTGACATTGTTTCCATTGCTGTAGAAAGTCTTAGAGCTAGTGGTTACCCGCCCACCGGGGCATGGCCTCTTATACTATATAAGCCCATGTAGAGCACGCATCAGCTCTCTTTTTTGGCTGCTCTGTTCTGGTTGTGGATTTCGGTTTCTGATCTCCATTAAAGCAGAGGATTCAGATTTGTGAGTCTACCCCTAAATAAATAACCATCTATTTCTCAATTCTGAGCTAGTGTGGGATTTCTTTTAAGTTTCCTTCTTCATTTCCATAGTCAGAAAGTGGAAACATTGTTTCCCAATCAAGAAGCAGAGATATGAATGATGAAGCTCAATTCACTCTTTCCTCTTTTTTGCCCTTTCTCTCAGCCAGGCCCTCAGTCTATCAGAGGATGCTTCCCAGTTAGGCAGGGTCTTCCTTCCTCAGGTGACCCTCTTGGGAAACACAGATACTCCCAGAGATGTGTCTCCTAGGTGACTCCAAATCCTTCCAAGATGCAGATTAACCATCATTTTTAAAGAATCTCTACCAAGAGTCAGGCAGGCCTCTGTCCTGAGAATGCTACAACAAACAAATGATGCAAGACTGTACCCTGTCCAACTTGTTCCCAGTAGAAGTCAAAGACAAGAAGCAAAACAAGGCATGCATGCATGCATGGCATCTTGAATACAGGTAAGAACTATGACTGATAAGAATAGGGGGAGCCTGGGCATTCTAAGTGGGGTAAAGAGCCCCATCAAAGACATCTGGAAAGAGGAGAGGAGCAGGCTGATAAGATGTCTGCAGAGTCTGGATCCCTACATCTAAGTAAGGAGTCTCATATGATCATGTGTGCCTGTGATCCCAGCACTGTGGGAAGCAGAAACAGAAATATCACTGAGGTTTTCCAGCTGCCAGCCCAATACCAGATTCAGTGAGAGATGAGTGAGAGATGCTGTCTCAGGGACTAGGTGGAGAGTATAGAAAAGGAGATCTAGCATCTTCCTCTGGCCTTTGTACATGTACATGGTCAAGCACATGCACCTGCACACTCATGTGCATCTGTATCACACACACACACACACACACACACACACACACACACACACACACACACACATCCAAAAAGGCACAACTGGAGGGAAAATGCATGTCATAGCTGTTACACAAGAGTCTTGAAGAAGAAATGATTTTCTGGAATTCAAAACCCAGTGTGTGGACCAGAAGCATCTCAATGGCCAGTGCTGCCTGGCATCTTAAATCCACATAAGCACCGGCATAGTAAATCAAGCTTGGCTCAGAGGCACACAGGAACACACCATCACACAGTATTTACACAACACAAACACAAACTAATGGCAAATTAGGAGACCCTAAGTCCCTAGTATTGCAAAAGAAAAAAAAATCCCCACAAAACATAACAAAAAACTGACATGCAATTCACAAGGTGTTTGATCCTATTACTTGTGAATGGGTAAAATTATGATAATGTTTTTGTTCTTTTACTTTCCTCTTACCTGTCAATATAAGTAAAATTATCATCAAATGTTTATGTCACAATTACATTCATTTGTCAGTTACCCAGAAGCTATGAATATAAAATTAGTGAAATTAGCCAGGCAGTGGTGGCGCACGCCTTTAATCCCAGCACTTGGGAGGCAGAGGCAGGCGGATCTCTGTGAGTTTGAGACCAGCCTGGTCTACAATAGCTAGTTCCAGGACAGGCTCCAAAGCCACAGAGAAACCCTGTCTCGAAAAACCAAAATAAAATAAAATAAAAATAAAAATTAGTGAAATTAATCTGTAAAAGTTAACTGACTACATGAAATTCATAGTAGAGATAAAGATAGTCTATGAATTTATATGTAAATAAATGAATATAAAATACTTTGATTCATAGGTAATATAAATATATATTTTTATTTATTTTGTATCAGTTAAATTCATAACAAATATGTATACAAGCATACACATACTTTAAGAGACAATTTTAAACATTGTGGTCATCAACTTCATCATTATTGTTTTTATACATAATTAAATATAGCTTCTATATTGACACAGTAATTAATTCAGACCAAATTCTGTTGTCACATACAACCAGAAACTAATCAACAACAGTAACAACAAAATGTATCTGCCTGAAGTCATTAGAGAATTGTTGGCAATGAGGCCTTGTTTTCAAATCATGCATGCACTTGAAAAAATCATGATTAGTACATTTAATTAATTAACAACTGGAAAATTTATAGTGAGGGGCAGAACCAACTAACAGAATTTCTAGACCAGAAATTAAAATCTCTGAATTTTAGGATTTGGCAGATCAATGAATCATATTAATGGCAAATTAGACATAGTTAAAGACAGAATTAGTGAATTAAAAGAAAAGTTAAAAACAACTAATCAGAGTAGTGTACTGAAGAAAAGGAGATATAATATACAGCAAATATATATATGTGTATTTGACAAATTTAATGTGCTTATAAGTACAATTCAAAGTGAAAAAATAAAGATAATAGAATAAGAACAGTATCTAGAGAGACAATAGACAGGAATTTTAGAATTATCCATGAAATCTCAGAATCAATCAATTTTGCTCAATTTGACAAAGCCCAGATAGGATTAATTCACTATAAGTTACAGTTTAATTCGAGTGAACCACTAAAGAACTGAAAAACAATAACAAAAAGATCTTTAAGCAAATCAATTTTTAAAACGCCATGCTGACCCCAATGAAGCAATAACTAGACTGACAGAATCTCCAAGTCAGATCGCATGGAAACCATTTAAACCAAGGGAAACCAAATCAGACATGATGGAAGCCAAAAGACCATAGAATGACATCAAACAGCTACAAGAAAGCTATCTGTTGTAGAAATCTATTCCCAGGTAAAATAGTCTTCAAAAAAATAAAAGTAAAAACATTTTAGACAAACATAAAAAGAATTTATTCAACACACCTGAACAATAGGAATATTATCCCAGATAAAAGTTTAGGGAGGCCGGAAAAAATGAGGAACAAAGAAGAATTTAAGGATCCATACAAAAACATTGACTACAAAATAGCAAAGACTTGTATACATTAGAAATAATCAGAATTAAGAGATTTGAAAATAATAACATTGGAATTAAGATAAATGCTACCTAAGTATTCTGAAATGTTCCTATTTTCAAGAAAATATAAAGTTATATTATGTAATGTTTGATAAGTCAAGCATATATTTTAATTCTCCAGATTGAATAACTAAAAAACAGTAAAAAAAATATAACAATAAAGCCAACAGAGGAGATAAGTAAATGAATGCAAAGAAAGAAAAAAAAGAAGGAAAGAAAAATAGGCCTGACACAGGAAAAGTAGAGGAAAGGTGAAGCCTCAGATCTAAATATTTCAGTGATTACATTAAAATATGAATGAACTATCCCCTTGCATTTAAAAAGAAAGACCAGCTCTGAGATGATTCCATAATAAAAGTGCATTGCTGCCACCCCTGGTGACCTGAGTTCAGTCCCTGAGTCAGAAGGAGAAAACCATCTCTCCCAAGTTATCCTTTCTTGTGTCATGCATGTGCACACACACAATAACTGTACTAAAAAAGACAAATATGCACAAGTGTCAAAAATCAAATCAGTTATATTTGTTTATAATATAAACATAAATAAACAAAAATATTTAAAGTAGAACAATATAAAATGTAAACTGTTTTAAGAGATATAGTGGATGCCATGTCAACACTAAGGTAAGGAATATAACTGTGTTATTATCAAACCATGTCAACACTAAGGTAAGGGATATAGGTGTATTAGTGTCAAACCATTTCAACACTCAGGAAAAGGTTTGCAAGGCTAATAATATAAGATTAATTACCTAATATTCAGCATTAATTCTATGTAGACTACACCTGTACCAAACACTTTAAAGCTGACGGATATTGATGCACTGAAAAGTTTTAAATATCTAGGAAAAATCTGATTAAAGGTATTGTGGTGGTTTGAATGTAACTGACTCCCATAATCTCATAGAGAGTGACACTGTTAGGAGGTGTGGCTTTGTTGGATTGGAGTGAGTATGGCCTTGCTGTTGGAAGTATTTCACTGTGGGGGTGGGCTTTGAGGTTTCCTATGCTCGGGATATTACCTAGGATCTCAGTTGACTTCCTATTGCCTGAAAGATGTCGGACTCTCAGCTACTCCTCCAGCACCATGTCTGCCTGTATGCTGCCATGCTCCCTGGCATGACGATAATGTATGAAACCTCTGAAATTATAAGTGATCCCCTCAATTAAATGTTTTTCTTATAAGCATTGTTGTGGTCATGGTGTCTTTTCACAGCAACAGAAACCGTAAGACAGAAGTTGGTACCAGGGACTGGGATACTGCTGTGCTAGGCTGGACCATGTTTTGGTTTGGAGGAAGTTGGACTTTGGTACTTTGAGTTATGAAAGCAGTGGAGTGCTTTAAGTGTTGCTTCATGGGCTATACTAATAGAAGCATGGAAGACAGTGGAGCTGAATGTGATTTGATGAACTGTGGGGGCTTGCTTAAGAGATTACAGAGGAGAATTTTAGTATGTTGCCTAGAAATTGTACTTACAGTCTCATGAAGAAAGTGGCTGCTTTTTGCCCTTGTCTAAAGAGTCTGCCTGAGGCTAAGGTGAAGAGTTTTGAATAAATTCCATTGGAGAAAAAATTCTCAAACCAGCCTAGTGTAGACTCTGTTATATGGGTTTTAGTGGTTACGCTAAAGATTTGTTATGAAAAGAAGCAAGCTGAACAGGGTAAATTGCAAAAATGTAAAATTTAAAGAGAAAAGGACCACCTAAAAGTGGAATGGAACTAAGTTTTGTGTTCAAGGAGATAAACGCATCAAGAAATAGAATAAAGGGCGTGGTGGACTCAGGGCAAGATCCCAGCCAGCCAAGTTTCCAATTGTGAATTAAAGAAAAAGCACAGAGTGGGTGTGGTGGCACACATCTTTAATCTCAGCACTGGGAAGGCTGAGACTGGCAGATCTCTGGGTTTGGGCTCAGTTTGGTCTACAAAGCAAGTTTCAGGACAGTCACGCTTAGGCAGTGAAGGACAGAAGGCTGGTGAAGATCTAACTGAATGAGGGGGCCATGTTCCAGCCCCAGTAAGCCGCAGAACTTGTGGTTCTGGCTTTAGAGTTAAACATAGAAGAAATGGGTTATGGAATTTGCCTCAGTGCCTAAAGAGAGCCACTGAGGCCAGACATGTGTCAGTGGTGTCCCTGATTGGAGGCCTAGAGAAGCATTGCACAAAGCTGTGAAGTTGAAGCCTGGATTGCCTTGGAGAACCCACGATGCTAGAGATGCCAGAGCTATGGGACACCTGCTGAGGAAAGCTGCTAACAGAGAGTAGAATCAACCCAAGAGAAAGAGTGTGTTGTGCTCAACAAAACTGAATGGAGTTGGAGATTTGAGGAGTGTTTCAACATTAGACATGAAAATTCAGAGTTTGGAGTTTGTCCAGCTGGTTTTCTGTCTTGCTCTGGTCCTATATTTCCTCACTCTGCTCCCTTTCCTCCATTTTGGAATGGTAATATATACCCCATGCTGTTATATGTTGGAAGTATGTCTTCTGCTTTTTTATTTTTATTTTAACAGGTGATTACAGTTAAGAGATTGTGTGAGCTGATAAGATACCTTGAACTTTGGACTTTAAAACATTGTTGAGACTGTGATAGACTATGGGGACTTTTGAAGTTGGACTAAATAAATTTTGCATTGTGATATTGTTACAAGTTTATGGGGCTCAGGGAGTGTAATGTGGTAGTTTGAATGTAATTGGCCCCCATAATCTCATAGGGAATGACACTCTTAAGAGGTGTAGCTTTGATGGAGTTGGTATGGCCTTGGAAGAGGAAATGTGTCACTGTGGGGACAGGCTTTGAGGTTTCCAATGCTCAGAATACTGTCCAGTGTCTCAGCCAACTTCCTGTTGCTTGTAAGATGTAGGACTCTCATCTATTTCTCCAGCACCATGTCTGCCTGCATGCCATCATGCTCCCCACCATGATGATAATGGACTGAACCTCTGAAACTGAAAGCAAGGCCACTCAATTAAGTGTTTTCTTTCTAAGAGTTGCCATGCTTATGGTATCTCTTCACAGCAATAGAACCCCAAGCAGGTATATAGAATTTCCACATCAAAGCCTATAAAACATTTTAAGGGAGATTAAATAAATCTGAAATAAATGAAAGGAAATTCCAAATTCATGGATTGAGAACTTGCACGTGGCAGAAACATCAGTTCTCTTCAATTTGATCCATGGAGTCAGTATAGATCTAATAAAAATTCTCAGTAGCTGCTTTGTGGAAATTGATATTTATTAAAATTTGCACAGAGATGCAAAGAGCCAAGAACATGTAAGTCATGCCTGAGAAAAGGGAATACGATCAGAAGAATATTCTACCAGCCCACAAACTTTTACTGTGAGTTGACATAGGCTGCAACAATTGCTATTTTGTTCTCACCCACAAAATAGGCAAGTATAGTGATGAAACAGAATTCAGAAATTGAATGTTTATATAGGTGCTTAATTAAAAACAAGGGCGATGTGGAGAACACTGGAATAATAATGGACTTCTTACAAATGATGCCCAATCACTTGTTTTCAGTAAAGAGAGTTAAAACCAATCCTTTCCTCATACCGTACACACCAGCTCAAACTGAGCTGTAGATCTGAAGTGAAACAGGAAAGCTACAGGATAGTAGGAAAGTATCACCACCACCTGGGGGTAGAGAAAAGAGGTTTCTACAGGGGCCACTGCAGTGAAAACTTCTATTCCGTATAAGACTTCATTACGGGATCAAAAAGGCAAGTCACAGAGTGGGAAATACTGCAACACACATAACTTAAAAAAGATCTTGCATCCATAAACTTCAGAGGAGTGCAGCTAAATAAAACTAGATGGGCCATTCAAAAGCTAAAAAAGAGATTTCAAAAGGCAGTTAATAAAAAAATGGAAATCCAAATAGCTAATGAAAATTTGAAAAGGTGTCTAGCCTCATTAGTCCTCAGGAAAATATGAATTCAAGCCACAGTGAGAGAACATGACATCCCAATAAAATAGCAAAGTGTTGACTGAGGATTCTGTCCTGCCTGGTCCCAAAGTTGTTCAGTCCCAAAGAAACGCACAGAGGCCTAAATTAATTATAAATGGTTGGCCTATTAGCTCAGGCTTCTTATTAATTAACTCTTATATCTTACATTAACCCATAACTCTTGTCTATGTTAGCCACAAGGCTTGGTACCTTTTATCAGTGAGGCAGTCTCATCTTGCTTCCTCTGCATCTTGGAGACAACTGCAGACTGAGCCTTTCCTCTTCCCAGAATTCTCTTATTCTGGTCACCCTGCCTATACTTCCTGCCTGGCTACTGATCAATCAGCGTTTTATTAAACCAATACAAGTGGCAAATCTTTACAGGGTACAAGACCATTATCCCACAGTAGCAAAGCAAAACAGAACCCAAAGCAATGAGTGTTAGAGACGATTTGAAGCAATTAAACACATATTGCCTGTGGGAGTATTATTGGACATAACTAATTTGGGGGACATGGTTTGGCATTATCTACTGAACTTGAGAATATATACACCCTACTGATTTAGAACATTCATGCCTAGCATGTGCCCAGCACAAATGTATGCACATATAAAGCAATGGCATGTCCTGCATAGTTGTTGCTTATAATGACAATAATTATAATAGCTTCAAACCAGTAGAAATGTAAACACCCAGTGACAGTAGAATAGATAACTATATATGAATAATGTGCATGGATGAGTATGCATAGAGAATCATTTGATACAGGGATAAAGATACAATGTAGATAAACCTCATTAGTAAAAGAAACATGTCTGAAGTAGATGTCTCAGGCTTCCATTCACGTAAAGTTTTTAAATGGACTAAATCAACTTACGGTATTAAAGATCAGAAGAATGGCAAGGAAGTCTTGAGTATGAGTACAGAGGCGACTTGAAGGTTCTGGGGAGCTGCGACCATGAGATGTGTATTTGCATCAGTGCATTGGTCCATAGTGTGCCATGTCCACATGGAAATCTAAACAAAAAGGAATTTAGTTTCCCTCATCCAACCATCTCCATGTTCTAAAATGTCTTCTTTGGCTCTTAAAGCCCAAGCCTGTTTCACTTTACCAATATCCTCCACTTCCATCCTTTGCTGCAGGGGATAGGATATCACAGAAGATAAATCCTGCCTGTTCTTTCATCTGTGAATGCCAGAGAAAGTCAACCTGAGTGCAAGACAGGGACAGTGCAAGGCTAGGAAGAGTTGGGGGAGGTTAGAAGGAGGTTGGAGAATGGTGCCAAGATAAGGTCAGCCAGAAGGAAAAGTTCTATTGCTCTGCAACACTGTTGGGTACCTTCAGTCCTTAAACCTATCTTGTGTTTTAGGGCTCACTAGAGGAGAGGAGCTCAATGGACCCAAACACAAAGTCATGAGTAGGAGCTAGGAATGGTAATTACTGTGGTTTGATCCCCCTATGATATACATGGGCTGAAATATCATTGCACCTCAGAACTAATACAATTGCCATGTGTTAGCAAATATTTTAAGTGGTTATTGGTTATTGGAGATGGGAATGCTGACAACTCCAATTTGGTCATTATACATTATACATACATATAGAATTATTACCATGTAGCTCACAAATATGTATAATTAAAATGATAATTTTAAAGCACAAATCTTATACTGCAACCAGCCTCCTTCCCAACTCTGCCAAGATTCTCTAATCAAAACTCTCTATGGTGTCTCTGCACCAGCACCAGCCTGAGCAGAAGAGACACAAAGGTGGGTAGGAAGAGAAAGTAAAGCTAACAAGATGCCCTTAGGTGACCGCTGAGACATGAATGTGTCAACCAGGTCCTGGCTACCACTGATGGAAATGGGGTTGGGCATAACGGGATCATGGGAGAACCATGAGATAAAAGCCAGCCTGGCCTGGCAAGGAAAGCATGGGTTGGCAGCAGCAGACTCCAGTGCATGCCCCAGCTCCACCTCATTAGGTGTGAACCTGGACAGGGTCTCTAAGTTCTTTACCCTCAGATTCTTCAACCGTAACTGGGCACTCTACCAAGAAGTCCCCTGAAGACTAAAGATGAGCAAGCTAAGTGCATGGCACGTCGTATGTGCTCAGCAAGACACAGTCTCCTCTCTTCCCCTTCGGAGCAATGGAGTTGAGGGACAAATCTGTGCTGCAGGAAGAGAGGTATCAACAAGTGATGCTCACTTGAAGAGACTTCCTTTCCTTTCCCTTTTCTCATATCTCCTCCACCAGCACCAGACTGGGCACTGGGTCCCGAAGAACAGGGGTTCAGCTCTGGGTTCTGCCAACTCCTAGTCTCACAATTTCAGTGTTTTTCTACTTACAATGGGACTTTAAAATTCTCCTTTAACATGAGTAAGATTAGAATTCAGTGAAATTATGCATGGACAAGCTCTTGTGTAAAATGCAAAATGCTGTGTAAATGTCAGAGGTTATTATGAGAGGAACAAACATGGATTAGCACTTTCTGTCATCAGAGCACCTTGGAAGCATGACCTCATTCAGCCCTTACAGGACTGCGAAGCAGCTCCAACAAACGGCTCTGCTTTCCATGAGACAGGTCTGAAGCGTTGGGAAGGCCAAGTCAATGTGTCTAGAGCCTCAGCTAACAGATGTTGAAGTTAGACCAAAAGCCAGTCATCGTGATCCAGAGCAGCCTGTGCTGGGAACGCTCATGGGCTCCACCATGTTCACGCAGACCCGACTGAGGCTTCTCTGCCCCTTCCTCCAGGATACTGACTAGTCCCTTAAAGAAGCGGAAGGTCTGAAGATGGGGACTTTAGGCTGTAACTGCAGGTGCCGGAAACTGCTGATGGTGTGCCCGGGTACCCCCTCATGCCCCTGTCTCTCACAGAATGCTCTTGGGTCAAATGTGTCACCACCTGATGGGAGGTGATAAGCCACAGTCGCTCAGATGAGCTTGGTGCCTCCGGCCCCCATCTAGCTCCTTCAAAAATGGAGCCCGGGCAGAGAGAGAGAACCAGTTAGTTCTGTTGGGTTTAGTGGGTTGAGGTTCCCTGATTGAGTTCCACTGTGTTGGGCTTTGTTGGAGTTTTTCTCACCCTGGTGGGCACTGAATCTCACACTTGGTTATAAGAAACAGCAACTCCTCCTAAAGTAGCTAAACCAGAGAGGTTTGGTGGACTGATTTTCTTAGGAAGTCCAGGATGCCTCTGCAGATCAGCTTCTCCATGGACCAGAAGCAGGTGCTCTCTTACATATCCCCTCGTGCTCCCACCACACTGTGCTCTCTTGTGTCGTCAGTTCCTGATTTATGCGGCCTGGTCTAACTACCCAGTGGGGGTATATGGAGAGGGAGCGGTGGGCTGGAGAGGGACGGCCCAGACAGTTCCACTTTGGTTTCATCTCCTTTGAGTTAACACCAAGCTGGGCTACTGGTGTTGGCACATTGTACCCCAAGCAAGGATTCAATACGTGGGCTGGGTTGGGTCATGTGTTCAACCAGAGCCATCACCACATTCATTTAAGAAGTGAAGTATTATTTTAAAAAAAAGGGAGGGGACCCTTAATGGAGGGGACAAACAGTCTAGCTGGTGACAGCTCTCCTGGAAGGACAGAAGATCAAATTTAGGAAACTTCCAGAGGAGGAAAAGGAAGTCAGGCTGACTCAGCAAAGACAGTCTTTATTTCTGACAGGTCTGCTCTGTAGGCATGGCTTCCTGAACTCTAGGGGGAGCAAGATATTGGGGAGGGGATTAGCCTTGCTCTAATTGACCTCAGAAGAATAATTCTTGAGTGTAGAGATAACTCCCTCCCTCCCTGGACTTCAGTCACGTTCCCTTTACTGCGGGAATGATAGTGACGCCAGGAGGAAGGGTCATGCGTGGAAAGCATAGTCCATGCTTGGACACTGGGGAAGTCCTGTGGGTGTGTAGGTGTGACTCAGGCCACAGAAAAGAGAACGTGATTGGAGAGGCTGCCAGGACAGAAGCGAATCCATTCACTCTACATGTGTGTTAATTTACCGGTATATCAGGCTCTGTCCTAAGCACTGACACAAAAGCAAATCAGATCAAGTTCTCCTGCCAATGGCACCCCCATGTTGTATGTCCCCAGGGAGGGGACATACAACAAACCACTAACAAAACACCAAAGTGAGCAAATGACAGAGCGTTAGACCAAGTATTACTGGTGGGGGAGGTGGTACTGAGAGGGAGAGGATTGGAGTCTTGAACAGAATGCTCGGAATAGGCTTCACTGAGAAAGTAGCATCTGAGCAGCCTCAAAAGAAGAAGAGAAACCGGTCATCTACATACAAGAGAAGCTCAAAGGAAAATGGTGAGTCTCATCTGGGGTCCATGAGCAGAATTCTAGAGCCTGTGAACGTCTTAAGATGAGATGCATTTCTCTCTCTCTCTCTCTCTCTCTCTCTCTCTCTCTCTCTCTGTGTGTGTGTGTGTGTGTGTGTGTGTGTGTGTGTGTGTGTGTGTGTGTGTGTGTGTGTGTAAAAAGCCCTTCATATATCATCCTTGAACCAGGTCTCAGAAAGGATCCCATCCGTTCCCTGCCCTCTCATGTTGCTGCAGAACTCTAAGGTAAGAAAGAGAGCTAAAGGCTGGATTGAGGTGGGAATGCATGGCCCCCAGTTTC